>CAODLS012471983.1:0-31327 GCA_948243855.1 Flueggea neowawraea | reverse complement strand
ACATCAATAAAGCCAATGATGATTCAAGAGTGAAATGTTTCCGGAGAAAAAAAAATCTAAAACACAAATTATTTAATCATTCATTTTCAAACTCAACTAAAAAACCTAGAACACAAATCAATAAAAAGCAACATGCCCCAATCCACATTATCAATACCACCCATCCCTGCAACATCGATAAATGCAACTCTCTTTCAACTCATCACCATCCATCTCTCTGTCTGTCTCCAACCATCTACAATCCCTCCCCCCTCTCTATTTCTTCCTTCACTGAAACCAGTATCAAACCCCAAAAGAAATTGAAATGCAAAAACTCCTTCCTCTTCCTCTCTAAAATTTCCACCATTCGCTTCATAAAAAAAAAGTTTCCTATGAACAACAAATTTGTATAGTAATTAAACTTAAACACTAATACAGAAATTGAAAAGTTAAACAAACTCAAAAATTAAAAATTAATTAATTTAACATAAAAGAGCCACTGATTCTTTAAGAGCATGTCTAACCATACTCCTTTCTTCCTTCTTCAAAATATAATATTTTATTTCACTATAATCCCAAAATCTTAAACTCAACTCCACTTTCATTACAATTTACATCATTTTTTTAATATTTTACTAATAAATTAGCTAACATTTTTTCGGAGCTACAATACCTTAATAAAATTAAACCATCATTATTCACTTCTAGATACTATTCATATAGTTTATCAATAAAATATTTACTTTTTAATATTTTATCTCTCCAATACACAAATTTCAAAAAAAGTTAACACATAAACAAAAATAAAATAATATTTTTGATTCTCTAAATTTATCTAATCCGTTGGACATGCTCTAAAAACATATATCCGAAATGAAATCCAATGACCACTTCTTGATTTACTTCGATTTTCCAGCATCTGCTTCCTGAAACTCGCACTTTCAAACAACCCATGACTCGCTCAGATCGGACTCTTCTCCTACGGCAGTTTGTCCTCGTCATAACTGAAACCCATTCTCAAAAAAATTGAAGAAGGGACATGAATTGAAATCCATTCTCAAAAAAATTCAGAACCCAACAATGAGAATCAATGCTTCTAACTTCCAAATTTTGAACCAAATAATGAACTCAACACCTTCTCCTTTCCCCATCTGATTTTCCTCTGCATCAAAATCTCATCAAAACCTAGCTATTGTCTTCTTTCAAAACCCCAGGAAATAGACACGAGTCTTTGGCCTGCCACAAAATTGTTTGTGATTTTTGATACTGCATAAAAGAGAGGAAATGAATAAAGAAAAATAAAATAAAAAAGAAAGAGGTTCGACATCTCAAGAAAGAGCAGGGAGAGAGAGCGTCGCCGATGGTAGAGAGCGGGGAGAGAAAGAAAGAGCGTTGACAGAGTTAGAGTGGGCTGAGCGAAGGAGAACTACGGGTTGAGGGAGGCAGAAAGTGGAGAGAGACAGAGAGATTGATTTTTAGGGTTAGTGAAGATTGGGAAGTGAGGGAGAGACATGTTGCACATGACCCTTTTTTTTATTTCTTTCAAATGAAACAACATTGTTTTAGGTTTTTTAATTTTTTTCAACCTGGGTGCCACGTGTCAAAATTCCACGTGGCGGACTTTTGTCCACGTGGTATCTGATGTATTTCAATGGCCGGATATCTGGCACTTACTCACTGACAGTTAACTTGAGTACATAATTTCTCATCATTGAGTGACATATCTGGAAAAAATCAAATCAAAAAGTTGAGTGACCTTCAGTAGTTCTAACTAGAGTTGTAAAAATCAAACCGAAATCGAAGAATCGAACCAGAATCGAACCGGTTAAAACTGGTCAAAATCGGAATCGAACCGAAATCGGAATAGGTAGACCAAAACCAGACGATTTAGGTTTAGATTCTGGTTTCATCCTTTTAAAAATCGTCGAACCGGCGGTTCAACAGGCGGTTCGAACCGCCGGTTCAACAGTTACTTCACTTTTTTTTTATTTTTTTTATTTTTTCAACTCTATAAATACGTCACCTATTTCTATCTAATTTACATCATTTCTTCTCTCTCAATCTCTTCTACACTCTCTCACAAATTTATTTTCCTCTAAATTTTTTTATTATTTATTTATATATTTTATTATTGTAATTACATTTTTTATATTTTTTAAAGTTATTTTTTACAATTAAATATTTCAAATTCCTTCTAATTTTTTATTATAGTTTAATTTATTTATTTATTTATTTATTTTATTATATTTAATTAATATTTGCATATTTATTTTAGAGTAATAAAAAATTTTGTGGAAATAGAAATTTTGAAAATATTTAAGTTGCAAATATTAGAACTCAAGAGAGTCAAACTCAACCAACTCTAACCCAAGGAGATGAGGAGGGAGAGAAAGGAAGAGTTTCTAATTTTTTTTATTTTGTTTAAAATTATATAATATAATTACTAGTAGAATATTTAATTTATTTGAAAATTATTAAAAAAATATTTGGAATATAATGTATTATTAGTACTATATTTAATTATTAAATATAACAAAATTTACAAATAGAAAAAAAATGACAAGATAAAGTAGTGGATTAAAAATAAAATTAAAAAAAAAAACAAACCAGAACCGAAACCGAATCGACGGTTAAACAGGTCAAAACTAGAACCAAAACGAACCGAATTGAAATCGGACCAAACCTTAAAATCCACGATTTAATTCCGGTTCTCACATTTAACAAACCAGAACGCCGGTTTCGAAACGGACAACACCCCTAGTTCTAACTCATTGAAAATCAAACCCATACAAACAATCTTTCAAATCTGCACAAACGTTCTAGCTTAAAATTTCAAGAAATCAACGCAATATCCAGATTTTAAGAAATTGTGTAGATATTTCAATGCAAGCACGATCTCAACTCCGTCCAAAACCTACCACCATCAGAACTTCGAACAAAACCCATCACCTTGAGAGACAAAACAGCAAACTCAGCAGCATTAAATTGAAGAAAAGAAAAGGAGAACCGAGGAAGGTGCGAGAGATTGAGGCAGGGTGTATTTTGAGGAAAATTTCAGGAAAAATCATTGCAATTTCAGGAAAAAAAAAATAGAACAAAGGAAGCCATCAACTGGTCGAACTACAATTTCAGAAAACCGTATCTCTATGTATTTTAGAGAGATGATTGTTCTATAGCTTCAATTTTCCTTCTCTAGAGCTTCGAAACCCAACTTTATTGTAAATCAATTAAAAAACAAGAAGACCACAGATGTCCTGGTTACGGTTTCAGTTTTGATTTGTGGTTATGGCTGTAAACTTGCAGTGGGTCTGCAGTTTGAGTTGATCTACAAGTCAACAAAGAGGAGAGAGTGAGGGTTGTCTCGACTCTTGAGGTAGGGGGACGAAGAAGTATCTAACATATCAAGGACATATTTCCTCTGGTTTACCACAATACCAGCTGCTGAATGTGCCAATTCCAAACCCAGGAAATATCTAGGTCGTCCCAAGTCTTTCAGCTGCTTGAAAGTGTCTACAAGAAAGGCTTTAAAACTCTGCATTGCATTTTCAGAATTACCCCCCAATCAGTATGTCATCTACATGAACCAACAACCATATGCGTTGTGTCTCGGAAACACTCATGGTAAACAGAGAGTAGTTAGCCTTTGATTGGACAAAGCCATAATCTAGCAAAGCTGTCGTCAATTTAACATTCCACTGACGTGACGCTTGCTTCAAACCATATAGCGACTTGTCAAGTTAACAAGTCAAATTTGTACCAGGTGGATACTCCCCTGAATTTTATACCCTTTTGGTAATTCCATGTACACAGTTTCTTCTGAATCACCATTTAGAAAAGCATTGTTTTTATCCACTTGAGCCAGATGCCATGACTGTGCTGCAGCTAAACTCAAAAGCAGACGTACAGTAGATTGTTTAGCTACGAGACTAAAAGTCTCTTGATAATCGAAACCTTCAACTTGGTTATATCCCTTTGCCACTAATCTTGCTTTTGCCCTATGATTAGACTTATCGGCATTCAACTTAAGCTTGAACACCCATTTACAACCCACTACATGAAAGTCTGCAGGCAACACTGTTACAGTCCATGTATTGTTTCCCTCTAATGCCTTTCATTCAGTATCCACAGCTGTTTCTCCAAGTACTATGGTGCACAACCTTCTCATAGCCTATGAGTCATAGGTATTAGGTTCATAATGTGAGGTGATATTTGCAACAGAAGACTGATAAGTGGGTGATAGACGTTGTTGGGATAGGATGTAAATTATATTTGTGGTCGAATTTACTTCTATAAGCTGACAATGTAAAGGCAAAACATAAGGAACCAAAGACTCTAAGACATCCATAATTTGTTGGCTTTTCAAATAGCATATCATAGGGACTTTTATGATTCGGAATTGGAGTGGAATCATATTGATCAGATATGTAATAGTTAGGATCGCATCACCCCAAAACTTTATGGGCAAGGATACCTGAAACAGATGGGAACGGGTAACGACTAGCAAATTTTGAGGCCTTATTTCTACTACAGCATTCTGCTGAGGAGTTTTAACACAAATCAATTGGTGAATTAGGCGTCTATGCCATTAGTTGTAAATAAATCATTCAACTTAAACTCTGGGCCATTATCAGATCTAATACATTTTATTTTACTAGAAAATTGAATTTTGACATATGAATGAAATTGAGAGATAAGCATAGCAACTTCTGACTTTTGTTTCATAGAAACGGTCCAAGTAACACAAGTGTAATCATCCACAATCAGGGGGTGGACCTAGGGGTCGGGCATGGTCCCGTGACCCCGCTCGAGTCCGTAGTTCCTTAAAATATAATAAATATATATTATTTACTTATAGTTTATTTATAATTTATTACAGTTTATTCATGATTTATTTGATGTATATGATATACATTTATTGTATTATATGAAAAATTAATAAATTATATATAATATATGATTTCTACTAATTATAAAATATCATTTTATTCGTCCGTCAGATCCACTTGACTTTTGTTCGAGTCTGTCACTATCCACAATGGTAAGAAAATAATGTGAACCTTTAAGAGAGGGATTAGCACATGGTCGCCAAATATCAACACGTATCAATTCGAAAGTAACAAGACTATTTTTCACATGTAAATGATAAGGAAGCGTTTTTCTATTTAGCTAAAGGACACACTTCGCAAATACTTTGTGTTCTTGTTACGTTCCCATCAATCTTATGTATCTACTGAACTCTATCTGGACCTAACAGCCCAATCTATAATGCCACATATCAACGGACTGACCGGAGGAAACTATGTTGACAAAACTGGTTGAAGACAAAAGAGAAGAAAGTGACTCTGGAAACTGGAGAAAGAACAACCCAGAATTGACTCTAGCATATCCAATTGTGGTCTTTGAAGCCCGATCCTGAATTAAACATTAATCAGCAGAGAAAAATCAAGGACTATTGATTGGTAGCAATGAGTTTTCTAACTGACGGAAGATTACAATGAAAAGATGGTGCAAACAAGACATGATTTAAGAACAATTTGACAGAACCAAGATGAGTAACACTAACCTTAGAACCATTAGGCAGATAAATATACATATTATGCACTAGTTTGAAACTGATGAACATATCAAGAGAACAAGCTACATGATCCGTAGCTCCAGTATCAGCAATCCAATCATTGGCATTAAAAGAAGGCACGGAGGCAGTGAAAGCATGACAAGCAATAACAGGGTATACCTAAGCTGCTAGAGGTAGGACAGTATACTGAATTCACCACGGGAGTAGGTTGTGCTGCTGTTGGTGTGACTGATTTCTCATGTATCTCTAGTATGGATAACAAACGTTGCACCTGGTCTCGTGTAAGATTTTGATTACCAGAAGCAAGAGCTGGCATAGAATGTCCACTTGAGCTATGCAAACCAGACCTCTGATGCCTTGGTTCAAGATCAATTGCCACATTATTCATCATTCTAGGATTGAAACTTCTTTTACCACGTTTAAAATTATAACCACGAGGAAAACCGACCAGCTTATAGTACTCTTCTCTGAGATGACCTTTGTTTTTGCAATAATTGAAAATCACTTTAGCTGAACTACCATAGCAGATGAATCAGAGAGGTTTAGTGGCAACAAAAGAATGAGTACGTTGTGACTCTTCTCTGATAACCAAATTGTATGCCTCATCCAAGGAAGGAAATGGACGCATCATAATAATCTGGGATCACATAGCAACCAATGGATCATTAAGGCCATTAAGGAATTTAAACACATAATCATTATGTTGTAGTTCAACAAATCTGTCAAAGCAATCTGTATTACAACGTCCACAAGAGCAGTGTGGTAGAGGTCTAAAACACTTCAGCTCTTCCCAGACAGCATTCAATTCATTAAAATCAGCATCAACTTTCCTACTACCTTGATTGATGGAACAAAGTTGCTGCTGCAAGTAACAAATCTTGACATCATCTGGCTGAGCAAACCGTTTCTTCAAGACATTCCAGATCTAAGCAGCCGATGACAGATAGAAGACTATTGAAGCAATTGGTTGTGAAATAGACTTCAAGTGCCAGGTAATAATGAGGTTATTGCACCTCATCCACGCCGAATACAACTAACTAGTGGGTTCTGGGCAAAGAAAGGAGCCATCTATGAAACCCACCTTGTTCCAGATGGAAAGAACTAGTAGAAACGACCTACTCCATGTGACATAGTTTGTAGAAGTTAACTCTGGTGTGATTACAATTGAAGCATGGTTGTGTGAGTGATGAAGAAAATATGGTGGGTGAGGATTATCAAGATGAGTAATAAGATCGAAATAAGAAGAAATTGAGTTTGCCATAAAAACAAACAGATAGTGTGCAAAGCAAAAGGAATAGAAATGAGAAAAGAAATCAAGAGCAGATCCCAATGATCACATCTCTGATACCAAAATGAGAAAGATAAAAGGCATAATATCAGAGACGCAGACGCAAGAATGTTTTGTAAAATGAGAGAATATCGTCATTCATTCATTGCTGAAGAAAGAAGACAGAGAGTGATTATATACAGTTGTTGCTTCCAGAAAAACATTTGACAAGTGCATGCACAGTCTTCTCTTGAGAGCCCTCGCAATTCTACACTCCGAATCAATAAGACGCCCCCTCTAGTTAAATTTGCTCCAGTTGCCAAACCATTACAACAAGCCTTCCAGATAAAATGTCTACGCCCTTGTTTCTTTCATTGGAAATGGAGAGAAAAGAAAATTGTTTGTTTCATTGGGAATGAACGGAAAAGGAGAGAGAAGAAGAGAAATAGAGAAAATATAGAATGACTTTTATTTCTCACTAATTTGGTGATACCATTTCCCCTATTTCTTTTCCTTTCCCTCCTTCCATTAACCAACCAAACAAAGGCTAAATCTTTGGAAGCATTAAGAGGGGTGTGATGTTATAACTCCAATGGCGTTTATAAGCAAAGAATATTTTTTTCCTTTTTTTTTTCCTTCTAGATAAAGGAGAGCCGAGAGTTACTGATAGTGACGTATCTCTGTTAGATATGACTATAAAGACTTATACTTCACGCGTGGACATGTCGCTTATTCGGTGATAGTCGATGTCTACTCACCACGACACTTATTGAGAGTGTCAATTCGTATTATCGTATCGTAATCGTGTCCTACCATTTATACATCACAAATCATTATACAAAACATAAACATTACAAAAATTGAATTCAGATCAATCGTGTCGTGATCGTGTCAAAAATTGACAACCTTAACTGGAGCCAACAGAGGGATAAACCTGCAGAAATATTCGGAAACACAAAAAAAAACAGGATTGGGTCTCAAACCTGTACTTACTACAGAACAACGCCGCTACAACTAGATCACCCCAGGAGGTATAAGCAAAGAATATTGTACATACAAAAAATACACACAAACATGTTTGTCCTAGTGTTTGTGTGTATTGTACTTTATTTTTACTTAAAATAATTTCAAAGAATATTTTACTTTTTTCTCTGGAAAAAAATATTTTACTTTATTTTTGAGGATATTGTACTCATATTTCCCCTTCTTTTTTTTAACACACATTCGATAAAATTTAGACTCCGTCTCCGTTTTATCTCTTGCATATTGTCTTTCGTTTTCCTTTTGCTTACGAAAACTATTTATTTACATTTAGATTGCATGTTTAATTGGATTATACTGCAGACTAATTGATAAAAACACATAGTAAAAAAGTAATTATAATTGTAAAAAATTTTCGTGGTCCCTAAATTCGTCTTTAAACATTAGGAAAACATTTATATTCTAGTTTTACTTTTAAATATGTTGCAAACTGAGTCCTCTCGTGACATTGGGTCGTTTACATATTCACAGTACTCACATTAACATATTACGGATCCATTAGACCTACTTAAATTTTTACGGTCTCCTTCAAAACTTGTTTGAAACTTATTTATAACTTATTTAAAATTTGCTCATTTTTTGGACTTATTTATATGTTGTTGATATATTGTTTCTTATTTAAAACTTATTTATATGGATTTTATATGTTTTTCTGTTTAAAATTTGTTTATATGTTGTTATACATTGTTTCTTGTTTAAAACTTGTTTAAAATTTGATTAAAATCTGTTTAAAATTTGTTTTTATGTTGTTTATATGATGTTTATATGCAATTTGTATGTTATTTATATGTTGAAAACAACATAAAAACAAAGTACCAATAACAAATCAACAATATATAAAAATTCAGATTTGTTTATTTATTGTTTTGAACATAGAAAACACATATAAACAACATACAAACAAGATATCAGCAATATATAACAACATTCAAACAACATATAAAAAAACATATAAACAACACACCAACAATATACAAACAATATAACCTATCCGTACGAAAATACATATGTCCATACGGATAAAATACACGTCTGAGTATCTAAAAAGTGATGCACATGCGGACAAAATTTGGAATGTGCATATGTAATAAGCAAAAGTGGGTCGTACGAAATAAATATTGGAAAGTTCTGTTGGTGAACCACGTCATTACTACCATGGCATTTAATGGATAACACACAAGGGAAAATTTTAATATTTATACTATATTAAAATTTAGATTTTGATTAATGCAATGCAAGTTTTCAAACATAAAAAATGCCAAATAAGACAAACTAAATTTGACAAATGCCATTTTCGAGAAAAATCGCGATATTTTTGTGAGAAATTGATTTTTTCTTGAAAAATATAAATTCCAAGGGAGAAAAAAATCTGATCTTTCAGAATATATCTGATGATCACCAAATATATCTAAGTGTATCCATATGTATCTAAATGTCTCCAAATCACAATTTTTTTATATAAAATTTGATTTAATAAATTTTCGATATAATATTTTTTTAAATTGAATGCCTTAAAATTACAATTTTTAATATAATTTTTACAATATTTTATATTCTCCAAAATGTATCCAAATCTCAATTTTTTTATATAATTTGTTATAGTATCGAAATGTATCCAAAATTCAATTTTTATATAATTTGTTAGTCTCCAAGTGTCTCTGAATATATTCGTCCTACAGAAAATCAAAATAATTCAAAAAATTTACCCCTACAAAAAATTAATTTCAACAAAAATCAATTAAAATCATCAAAATAAGCTGAACAAACACAACTTTTTAAAGTGTTTTTCACATTAAATAATGAATCTAAAAAAAGCAGCTAGGGTTTTTTTAACCTAGTCGATGCTCACATCAATGTGCACTCCACCACAGCCGCCACATCGCACTCCACCACCGCCCGCAAGGCAACAAACAGAGCGTCTAAAAGAGGAGGTTGGCGAGAGACATCCGACCAACCAGACCAAGGAGAGAAGAAGAGATCGAGCGACGGTGATAAGAGAAGAGATGAAAGAGAGAAGACGCGAAGTCGAGAGAGAGAAAGGGAGGACGAGAGAGGAGAGAGAGAGAAACAAAATGGATGAGGGCGACGATAGAGGGTTTTAGGGATGAGATTGAGAAAGGAGAGGATGAGAGAGAAGAGGAGAGAAGAAAATAAAATGACCAAACGAGAGAAAATTTGACTTTTACTTAATCAAATGTGGCATGTTTCAACTAAAGTTAAAAATATGTCATTTGGACAATTGAACATTAAAAATATTGGCATTTTAACAATTAAGAAACTGGTATTTCACCCCTTGAGGGTAGCCTAGTAGTGAAGGACGCTGACCCCAGTTCGCGAGGCCCGGGTTCGAGCTCATGAGGGAGTGATGCAATTTTGGGTAGCCCCGGTTGTCACAGACTCATGTCACGCAATAGAGCTAGGTTGTCCAGGCCCAAGCTGCTTGCCTCGATGAAGTGTTACGGTGACCACACTCATGCACATGCCCAAGTCCTCTGCTGGTGTCAGCTATGACTCTAGGAACATTCGACAGCGGGGAGGTATGCATGTATGATAATGTCCAGCATGAGTATACTACTATTAGTTACCCATGACTCCCTTTTTATCGTAAAACAAATTGATATTTTTATTTGTCAAAATCAAAATGTTTATACTGTCACGTGGTATAATTACCTCAAAGGGAAGATCAATATTTGGCGAGCCAAAATATATGGACTTTCTAATCAATAAAGGACTAGGAATGGGCTTCCTAACAGATGTACAAAAGCCAACTAGAGTTTGTACATAGATAAGCTTATGGGTAGAAAACCATAGTGAGACTCTCAGTCATTAAGAGCAAAACAAAGGGAAAAACATTATCTTTCCTATCCTAGTGTCGTCAGACCTACAAAAAAAAAAAGAAAGAAGAAGAGATTTTCCTTTTCATTTAGGCACACCATTTCGGTTGTACTGATCTTTTGGTGGCATCTAGGTTACGATTCGACTGAGTGTTCCCGTGTTAATAAATTTTGGTTCGTTCTCGAGACGAGCATCAATCGGTCTTGTCCTATTTCATATTCCGTTACGCATATCAAGGTTAGTTCTTAACCCCTTTTATTTGTTTATTATCTATATTGTATGCTTGTATGGACAACTTAATTGGTATCAAAGCATAACATGCGAGTCTCCTTATGGATACTATTGATATTCTGTTATGTATCAAAATTCGTTCGTCTATATGTATTTTCGATTTTCTCTTGTTGTAGTCTGTTCAAATGAATAAGATAAATAAAGTGAGACTTTTGTGATTTGATCATATGTGAATTCAAGATGGTGGGACGCCTGAATTGGTAGAAAACAAAAACCAAAAAAGTCAGGAAGGCAACGCGTGGCTTGCGCGCGCTAACACTGTAATGGCTCAGTGGAAGAAGGTTTACTGCTACACATGGACGTGTAAGGCTGATTCGGTACTACCTGATTGGCTTGAACACGATATGTGACCTGAATCAGTGCATGACATCTATTAGCAAGTCAGCACACATGGATGCTCATTGTGTACCATGTATATACACACACATGAACAAAGCCATAGACTAACATGTAGCATGAGACACAAGGCCATACCATCGACACAAGGCCACGTCACTGACTGTGCCACCTAGTACACGTGGACTAATGAAAGATAGACATGTGGCAATTGCACTACACGGCACTGCCAGCTTATCAGCCACATGGCATGTCTATAGGATCCAAAGACCATGTGGACCAATTAGATTTTGCCACGTGTCAATGGGAATTAAAAGGCCCTTACAACTTATGTCTTCCCTTTCAGGCGACATTAAGGATGATAATTCGTGTTAGTTATGTCGTAATCGTGTCATACTATTTTATTATCACACATTATACATCATATAAACATTAAAAAAATTGATCTCGTGTCATTCGTGTCGTGTCATAATCGTGTACACCGTAATCGTGTTATCGTATCATAAATGTGTTAGTAATTGCCAGCCCTAGGCGACGTGTAGGAGCATGCAGCCAGCTTCGATCTTCAACTATTTCGAATTTTCTAACATATTGAAACTTATATTTTCTAGAATTTTTGTTTTTTTTTTTCAATTTTTAGAAGCATTCTTCTATATTAAGTAATGTTTTGAATTAAAATAATTGTCTAAATTTTATTTTTTTGTCGTAAATATTAATCTAAAAATTTGAATTGGGTATTTATAAAATACTTTACTGTTTTATACATTTTGATGTGGTTACCTTGTTGATTGTGTTAGACGAATAAGGCTAATACATATGATGTATTAACCATCTATCTGCTTTGCTTACAGATATGAGGATGATCATGACAACTATGGTGGCTAAGATTGCCGTTCAGAAGGTCAAACTACGTTGCATGGAAGAAGATCTTGAGAGCATTCAAATGACTCTTAAAATCCGTGGTGATGACATTGATGGTGGCTTATATTGTTCACATGAAAAATCAAATGCAAAGTTTTATAAGGAAGGGTAGTTTAGCCGAGGAACCAATGAGCATAGGATGCTTGAAGTGTTACAGAATTCCTTTAGGATTCCTTTGTTGCATGCATTAATGGAGTTTTTCATAGACCCTAGGGTTATGAGGTTTTCTTAGTTGTGTTCTTGCACCATCTTGAGATGAGGGGCCCTTTGATACGTAAACAACCGAACACGCCTATGATCTTTAGTAACGGTCATGAGATTAAGCGTTACTAGTTTGGAGACTTGACCTACACCTTCCTTATGGAGTTGATGAGAGATGTAACAAGGTCACTTCCCAAAAGGAAGATGTGTATATGCCATTGATGTTCATCTATCACTTGATTTAGAGTAAGACTTTTAGATGTCATTGGTCAGAGTTCTCGCTTTCATGGACACGTTTTAGTATTTTTCATTTATTTTGAATTGTTTTGGTTAATAAATGGATGTTAACAATTTTTTTTTATGTCGAGATGACAAATGGTTTGGTTGGACAGTAAAGCGGTGTATTGTTGTGTCAACTCAAAAGTGCAATTTTGTGTTGTAGAATTAATGTTAAAAATAGCTATTGCTTCCAAATCAATTGTTATTGAGTTGAACATAGATCTCAAGCTAAATGGAAACAATTACAAAATCTTGAGTATGAAAATCTAGTATGTGCTTGAAGAGCAATAAGCTCATGAACCATTGGAAACTATTATGGTCGAACCAGAGTAAGCACTACAGTTCAACATAGGCAAGACCATGAAGCCTACTTGGCTTGGAAAAAGTAGAATAGCACTGCTTATATCATCCTTTTGAGTGCAATGGAGGATGATATCATTAAACATTTCTATGGCTATGAATATGCCAATGATCTCTAGACCGTATTGAATGAGAAGTTTGGTGGTGTGACCCTAACTAAGCTCTAGTCATTCACCATCATGTTCACACCTATCAGAAGGCCCTAATCATAGTATGAAGAAGCACTTAAGGGAAATAGCCAACATAATCAGTGAGCTTAGTGATGTTGGTCACAAGCCGGCCGAGAAGTAGAAGGTCTAAGTTATACCCCGTTCCTTACTAGGTAGTTAGGAGCATATGAAGGTGCATTTGATGCATGCTCCCAATACAAAGACTTTTGACGACGTTGTTCCTCACCTTGAGATTAAGGAAGATCGTTTCTCGATGGCTAAGATTACGATGATTTGGGTTTGGCATAATCATGTGCAGGTTATAAACGGGTCGATAAATTTATGACACGACAAAAAATAAGTTATAAATGGGTTGACACATGTAACACGTTTACAATACGAATTGACCTGTTCAACTTAATTATGTAATGTGTTATATGTAAACACGACATTTTTTTAAACCAATGTAAGACCTATTTAATAAATTAGTTATATAATAATTTGATTATTTTCTTAAATTAAATATGTGTATCACTAAATAGGTCAATTGAATCGTGTCTTAAATTGATTAAATGTATTTTATCATGTCATAGGTTTTACATATCATTTCGTGCAATGTCAGAGTTAGGATATGCAATAAACAGTTTCTCATACAAGTGTACAAAAGAAAAATACTCACAGGTAATTTATAAGCATTAAAATAGAAAAAATTAAGTAAAATATTCAACTATATATATTCTTTATGCAACTATATATGAACATTTATTTATAATATATATAATATAAACGCAAGAGAGATTTACCATGCTTCTGTCAAGTGGCTTTCTAAGTCATTGACACTTGGCTTTTAATTAAATAGTATATATTTTAATTAAGCCCCTCAAAATGTAACAAAGAATCCATTAAACCTTTGAACTCAAGGTGTGGCTTGTTGAATTTTTGAACTTTAAATGTTAGACATTTTTAATGGAAATTAGCAGATGGACAAGCTGTCAATAAACGTCACTTGTTGAATATTTATTTGGTCATTTTTATGCCATTTTTATTGTGCAAATTTTTATCCCAAAACTCCAAGTGACCTAAATTTAATTAATTATTCATTTTTGACGAATTTAATTAATTATTCATTTGGTTGTTCTTTAGTTTTATATGCACATTTTAATAAAGACAATAAATAATATTATTCTCCGCACGCTAAATATTGTTTAGCCTCATTTTTATATTTATGTTCTTTTACATAATTTTTGTATTCTATTATTTGTTTTATCAACTTTTTTAAAATAGTTACAACATTTTTAGTTGTCTATGTATTAAAAAATTTAAACCAGTTAATTTTTTAATAACTATTGTTATTGTCTTGAAAGACAATGAAGTCCAAAAGTCGCAAGTGTAAAGAACTTTGCGTCTTCTGCAAAATAGACAAAGTTAAAGGTTGGGAGCTCTATCTTCGAGATCACTTTGACGCTCAAATCAATGATTCGGTAGAGCTTTGGGTACTCTTCTGAGTTAGTAAAAATATACCTCACAATTGATATTAGAAGGTTCTATTTATAGATATTTTTTGCTTATTTGAAGTTTGAATAAGAAATCTATCAGCCTTGATCTTCTTTGATACACCAGGTCAATATTTTCTCCTTAAAATAAACCTGTGTTTGTTCCATCAAAAGGGTTGACTTCCTAGAACATGGACTCTCCTCGTCTTAGGCTTTTATGAACCGGACCTTCTTTTTATGTTGGAAATTGTATTTCTTTTAGGCATTATTGGTCCCGACCCATGTCGCATCAATTATATCATGAAATAGACAGACGCAACACACAGACATTAGCTAGTTTGAGCTAATAGGCAATAATTAACACTGTCAATTTGTCATATTCTGAAAATGTTTCAAGATCGCTTCATTATTAGCAGTTGTGAAAACTTCTCTCTCAATATATATTACCAATTTCTCAACCTTTAATAATTCAAACACCAATAGAAGCAACATTTGTATTTTTTTTCTCAACTAACATCATCATTTGTGTTAGTTTATTTTGTAATTATTGATTTAATATTTAAGTAGTTAAGAATATGTAATTGGTAGTTAATAATACATCAAGTGATGCCAATACTGCTACTTCATTAAAAGACAAGCATGGGCTTGATTCCCCTGATTCTCTCTTAATGGCTTCACTTTTGATATTGTGTCAGTTAATCTTTTAAGATAAATGTGTTAATTTTGTCGTGTCATTTACACGTGTAACAAATTGCTTGTGTTTGGATTGAATAATTCTAGCATGTTTATTGCTCATGTCGTGTCTAACTATGTCGTCTCAATATATTAACATGACTCGAACACAATACATTTACTCAAATTGCAACCCGTATTGAATAACAATAGAATATTATTAATCTCCAAACAAAATTTGAAAGCTTTAACTGAAAAAATAGGGAGAATTATATTATCGTCACTGAGGTAATTCATAATCTCCGATTACGGCATTGAGTTTTCAAAAGGTTCTTATTGCGTCCTTGCTTGTTAATGCTGTCAATTTTTCTTAACAGAAAATGAAAACATACCAATATACCATCATATTTTTTTTAAAAAAATTTCTTCTCATTTCTCCTCTCTCTTCTTTCTCTCTCACTCTTTCTGCCTTTCTCTCTCACCTCACTCTCTTTCTATTACTCTTAGATGCGTGAGCAAGGAGTGATTCTCAAAAAATGGCTCTCTCTCCCTCTCTCTCGATCTCTCGGAAAATGTCTCTCTCCCCCTCTCTCTTTAAAAAAATTATTCTCGAGCAAACTCCACCTATAGATGCGTGAGCAAGGTGTGATTCTTGATCTCTCTCTCCCTCTCTCTCGATCTCTCACTAACCTACAGATCCATCTCTCTCACTCACGTTCGACGCTGACGAGACTTAAGACTTGAGCAATGAAAACTCACAGCCTCACGCCGACGACACTACCACGTTTCCCTTCTCAGTATGATGACCATTTTGTTCTTGACGAGAATCACTTTGTTAGTGTCGGTGAAGTGGAGAAGCAGCTCGTCAAAGCTCTATTAGCGTAGGTGACCCGAACCGATTGGATGTGGAAGATGTTGATTTTCAGTGAATTTGAAGGGTGAATTGATTGAGTTTTTAGTTGGGTTAGATTAGTTGGGTTTTATGTTGGGATTTAGTTGGGTTTTGGTTTTGGGGTTTAGTTGGTTTGGATGCTGATGCTACAATTAAAAGTTTCAAGAAGGCATTGAAATTGGAACCAAATGATGGTTAGTGATGATTTGAAACTTGAATCTATGTATTCAATAAGAAGCAACAATGGTGTACGGATGCAAAATTTTGCTTCTAATGTTCTCGTTTTGTTCTCTTCATAGTACGACACTTTAGTAGTCTTGTTGATGTCTTTCATGTTAAACAACTAATCTGAACTTTTATATGTGCAAAATCTACTAAAACTTTTCAACATCTCATTTGGTTTGTTCCATTTCAACTGGCATTAAGAAGGAACTTGCTGCTGCTAGAAAAAAAGTTAGTTGATCAAATGAAAGCCATAACATTTTTATAGTAAAAGAAGTTATTTTGAACCAGATAATGAACACCTAAAATTTCTTGTAGATAAATGATAGATGTGATCAAGAGAGAAAGTAGTATTAGAAAATGTTAAAAATTTAAAGTTTGAGCATTCGATAGATCAGTTAGGCCAGTTAATTTCAACGGAGAGAGAAAAGAGCAAGGTAGAGACGATAACTAAGAGAAAGAGGGGAGAGAGAAAGAAAGGAGTAGAGTGAGATAGATGGAGAGAGATAAAGACAGAGAGAGAGAGAGAGAGAGACTAGAGGGAAGACAAATAGTTGAGAAAAAAAGATAGAAACGAGGAGAAGAGTGATGAAGATAAGGGCATAATAGTTATTACAGCCACGTTAGCACGTGTCCCACATGCCACGTCATTAACGGTAATGTGTCATGTTAGTCTGAGCTGACAACATTAACAAACAGAGACGCAATATGAGCCTTTTAAAATTCAGTGGCTCAATAAAAGATTATAAATTACATCAGGGATGCTAATGTAATTCCTTGAAAAAATATTGGCATGACATGCACTTTTCTATGTTACAATTTCACTTTCAAGCCATTAACCACTATAAATAGGGATGACAATGGGTATGGTATGTGTAGGGTTTGTTAATATCCTTATCCATATACGTAATTCATATCATGTATCCATACCCTACCCGTATTCGTATGGATAGTAAAAATTATCACATGTATCCACCTACAGGGTATCTATTTACCCGTAGAATACCCATTTACCATGGTATAAATTTAGTTAATTAATTTAAAAATAATATATTACTAATTTAAAACAATAGATTAAAAAATATACGAGACAATATGAAATACTATATTTACACAACATAAAACAAAAGCTATAATTTACAACTGAACATAGTTAGTGAAATAGTAATGTGATAAGTATATATATATATATATATATATATATACTAGATGTTATATTTGTGACAATAATATACCAAAATATGTTACACCAAAATATACCAAAATGTTAGACAAAAAAATATTGGTCTGGAACTCTCATGCTTGATTTGTTGACTAATCAATCATATGACAATATTATATGAGCTAGTTTACATACAAAAATTTTGTCCAAAATATTTTAGCTATAATAAGTTCTTTGAATATAAGACTGTAATAATACGTTTCCAATAGTAGCATCTCATTCTAGATACATAAAGACTAATATATAACAAAATACATCTATAGTCTCATTCTAGTTATAAATCAATTTATTCAAATATGAGAATTCATTTATCTTTAAAAAACTCTCTCTCTCTCTCTCTCTCTCTCTATATATATATATATATATGAATTTATATATTGCGGGTATGAGTAATGGGTAGGGGTACGGATATTACTCAAAGGGTAATGGCATAGGTATCCACACAGTAAAATGCGGGTATTACTCGTACTCGTATACATATCTAGTCAAAACAGATAATACTCACGTTGTACGGATAAGGTCGGTACCCGTCAGATAGGGTATAAATTTTCATCCGTACAAATGAATCAAGGACTAACTTGTGAAAAATAAAATATTGGAGGTCTAAATGTCGTGACTAATGTAAGTTTAGGAGTTAAGTTAAGCATAAATATAGAAAATTTACGTAATAATTTATTTACCGAAGTCGATTTTGAAAGCCAACAGCCCAAAACATTGAAAAAATCAGAAATTTCAGTGGAGGAATCTATCTCAGCTCAGCACTTGGAGTCTCTCATATATTCCTTCCAAAGGCACATTACTAAGCCGTCGGAACTCGCATCCTCCACCTATGCCGCCGCAGCCACCCTTCCCATGGTGCTCTCTCTCTCTTTCTATCATATAGCTTCTGGGTGAATTGAATCCCTCTATTTTGTGAATTCTTTCGTGGAGTTATAAATTCTTGATTGAAAATGAAAATGGAACTTTTTTCTTCAATATGTAATTCTTTTTTCTTTTTATTTTTTTTGAATGTGTTTCTCAGGACGGGTCGACATTATGCAAGTGGATCAGAAGGAAAATAGTTTGGTTTTGGTGGAAGAACCGCAAAATGAGCTATTTCCTCAAGCTCAATCCATCATGCATTATTCTAAGGTCATTCATTTTCTTTCATTCTTTGCTGTTTCTTGTAGGGTTTTGTTTTTTTTGTAAACAAAAAATGTTTGCTTTATTTTTTTAGTCTTGTAGTGGATATTTTGTATTATAGAAAAATAATGTAATTGTGAATTGAGAAGGAATAATGGTCTTGGAGTACTGGCTGACTTATTAGGAATCTGTTATGAAAAGTGCAGAAACTTCAAGATGATCTGCACAATATGGGGCTGAAAATTAAGCATCACGAGGACAACATAAATTTGCTTAACAGCCAGAAAAAACAAATTAGATGACTCCATTCTTGATTTACAAGGTATACTTTTTAACTTGTTTTTTCTTCTCTTTACGGTTTGAAAAATATAGTTGGATGAGCTTTAATATAAACTCCTAAAATTGGTGGCGATTTAATTGTATGACTTTGGATTTGAGTCTTATTGTTGGTAGTGTTGTTTTTGTGTCTACTATCGAAAAATGTCTGTGGATATGGGCCATTTGTGCATCACATATGATTTTTTTTTTCATAAATGTTTAATTTAATAGTCGGTTCTCTGCTGATGAGTTTCCTCTTAGTTGTTCGTGGCAAGTACCATTCTTCAATACCTCCTAATAGTGAAAATGGCGAGCATTCCAACAATCAAAGAGAGAATGAGACAAACGAACAGATTCTACGGCATGAAAACTCTGCTGTGGGTATTTTGTGGCAGCTAAGACTGCACCATGGAACTCAGGCTTACCAGCTAGCCTGGACCAAGGATGTGCTTGGTATTGTTGCTACACTTGGCAAGGTAGACGACGATAACCTTAGCAGGTCAGTTAGGAGTGGAGTGTTGTTGATTATATGCAAGTTATAGCCCCAAGGGTTAGCTGAAGGGCCTCTCTAGTTCCTGGGTTGCTTATACATGTCAGTTTCATAATTTCTACAGCAAATAGTTTTGTTCATTTGAATTTGGTTGCAGGCTTCTTTCGGAGTATTTAGGCATAGACACAATGCTTGCAATTGTTTGTAAGACGTATGAAAGCATGAAAGCTTTGGAAACATACAGCAAGGAAGGCATCATAAACAAGGAATCTGGTCTTCATGGCCTTGGAGCTTCTATTGGCAGGGCTTTGGATGTTCGATTTCTTGTAATTTGTCTTGAACATTTGAGGCAAGTATCTCACATGATTTTTAAACACAATCCAGAAGGTTGTATCAGAATATCCAAATGCAGTTACCTTTTCTTTTCACAGACCTTACTCTGGTGACTTTGTCGCCGACGACCCACAAATGAGACTTGATATTCTGAAACCGAGATTAATCAATGGAGAATGCCCACCTGGATTCATTGGCTTTGCTGTAAATATGATCAATGTGGAGTCAATGAGCTTATTTTATGTCACAGACAATGGATATGGCCTCAGATAGACTCTATTTTATAATCTCTTCTCACGCCTGCAAGTTTATCAAACAAGGGAAGAGATGATATCTTCCCTTCCATTTATATGTGATGGAGCCATTTCATTGGATGGAGGAATGATTCGGGGTGCTGGTCTATTTTCCTTAGGGAGTAGGTGAGTGGCTCTGCAACAACTATTGAATAGGTTCTAATTTGTTTTTCCTACTCCAATTGTTATTATCAATTCCATCAATTTATCTCTTTATGAGGATTTGGTAATATGAGTGCAGAGTTCATGTGATGTGATGCAAATGGCTAAATACGAAAAGCTTGTCTGTGATTCATGGTGTAGTAAAATATCATATTATCTGTGTTATACTTTCTTTAACCAGTGACATTGTTGGCATATTATCAGCATGATTGACTCATTTATGCTCTGTATTTATGAGTTCATATTTGGTTATTGCTTTCCAACTTGTTTGCTTCACAGGAATGATGTGGATGTAAAATTCCCAAAGTCCTCCATGACATCAAAACTTCCTAACAAGTATGTTGAGGCTGAAAAGCACCTCAAGGAGATGAAATGGAAAAAAGAAAAATTGATAGAGGACATTAAAAGAGAACAAGGATTATTGGTCAATGCAAAGTACAATTTCGGGAAGAAGAAGGAAGAGTTTGTTAAGCTCTTGGCTGACAGTTCATCATATGCAACTCAGTTATTTGTTTTACTCAAACATTTAATGTAATCTCAATTGCTTGTTTTTTATCTTCCGTTTCTGAAAACCGTATTGTCACGATACAGCAACAGCATCATCAGGCAGTGAAAGAAAGATTCAATCAAAGATAAAACTTGGAAGAAAAGTGTCTTAAGAGGCATGGGGTGTGGAGAGTTCAGCGTGATCTACCTGTGCCTTTTCGTTAGCATAATTGCTTGTCACTTGGGCTCCAGATGATTCATGATGGATTTCTTGATGGAGGTACTAACATTTGCCATTGCAATTGCTTCTGCAAATTGATATGTGCCAAACAATGATTGTACAGAATTTATCCCCATTATGCTTTTGTTGACCAATGCACGAATGACCTTTTAATCCTTTTTTCTTTTACTAGGAAAAGTTGGCATTAATTTTTTTTCCCGATTGATCACAGTTTCAGCTGTGGTTAACTTTGCTTGCCTATTTGTTGCTATGGGAAACTTAAACCCAAAATAGGCAACAGAACTTCCCTCAAAATTTGACTTCTGCCACCTACAGGCTACATCCATAGCTCCATATTCGATAATTACATCCATGTTCTTATAATTCTAAACTTACATCCAATGTTTCTATACTTGTATTGCATCCAATACTTTTCTTAATCCGAAACTGGTCAATTTTTTTTTTATTCTGAAACAATATATAGGGATAATGATGTTCCAGGAACACATTTAGCAGAAAAGTGAGCAACTATGTTTGGATCTTTAAGTTGCAGTGCTACTAAATAAGGTGGATTCCAGCACATATTTAGCTCATCAGTTGAATGATCAACTTGACACTCCTCCATTCAGAGTAGTCTTTATACATCTCAAACTCATCAAATCGTGTAGAATGTGACTCATAGATCTCAAATCTCCGAAATCGCGTAGAGTGTATCCTAATTTTACAAGATTGAAGGATTTTGATGGTAGGGTAGATGGGTCATTAACAAAAGTCAGAGCTTTGATGGGAGCATTTCTATTGACTAAAATCAATGTTGAGCATTCTTGATCATCATCATCTTTCAATGCACTTATATACTCTCCAAAATAGGCCATAATACTTTTTTTTTACAAATATTAAGAAAATTAGTTAAAGATTTGTTAATTTTAGTAGAGATTTTCAAAAATATCCTTGTAGCCATCAACTGAGTAATTGATAATACAATTTACTATGCTTTTAAGGAGGATAATATTGTACAATTGACATAATTATTGAAAAAGAAACAAGCCTATAATTTGAGACATTAAAAAAGAAACGTGACCTATCTTTACGGAACAGAGGGAGTATATGAATTTGCACTAAGATGACTGTAGTATTGTAATTTTACAAACTTGCACTGGTTTAGTACTCTGTTCTAGCAGCAAATCTCTTCTGATCTTTGATGTTGTTAATCCTTCTTGTTACTCATACTACCATGGACATGAAACTTCCAATTGGTCTTCTTCGATTTTCACAAAAAATTAAGAAAAGAAACAAGAGCCATTTATGCTCTAATTGAGTTCATTTAGGAGTGTCATCTTCATTCTTGGGAATTGCAGGACCAAGAACAATCACCTTCCAAAGCTTTACATTGTAGCTTGAATGAAAATATATATTTTCTTCTTCTATGAATTAAAATTTGAGGCATCGAAGTAAGAAGGAGTGTAAGGAGAAGAACTGGGACCACTTGGAGTAGGAGGGTCGAAATTCATTTTGTTGATGCCGATCTTTGCTCCATAGATGTTAAGCCTTTTCGTTGGAGGCCCGCTTTGATACCACTTGTTGGAGAATTTTCGGTCTATGCTTTGTATAACATTTTGAGGAGCTAAAGCGACTTGAAAATAAAATGAGAAAATCAACACCAATATTTATAGCGGTTCGACCAACCTTGCCTACGTCCATTACCTAAGTCTCACTTAGGTTTTTCACTATATCGATAATTAATTGTGGCTGAATCCAACAAGGCCAAAACAACGAAGTTAATTACGGCTCAACGCCGCCAAGGCCTACAATGTTGTTTTGCTTAGGTTCACAACAAACCTCTCTCAATGTTGTTTTACTTAGGCTCACAACAAACCTTTACAATGTTGTTTTCTATAGGCTTACAACAAAATTTTCTCACACTCTCAATTGTATATAAAATGATACAAAAGATAAATATCTAAGTTAGATTTTGGTTGTATGAAATTGATGCTTGAATCTTGATCTCTAGCTTGATTTGGTGTTTTTGGAGTGAGGAATTGATAAAAGTACTAGCACAAAGGTTGCATATTTTGTCCCACTTAATTTTTGCATTCCCTTGATGTATTTATAGCCATTCCATCCAATATGCTCGTTAGTGGTAAAAATATGAATGTTGTAATGCATTTCTGTCCGTTGTAGCTTTCTGGGTTGAAGCTTTACTCGAGTGACACCTTTCACTTACTCGAGTGATCTGATGCATTGCTTACTCAAGTTAAACTTCTTGTTACTCGAGTGAGATAGTTAAAACCGCATCACCTTGAACTCTTCCTTACTCGAGTGACACTTTTTGTTTACTTGAGTGATATAGCACATGGATTACTCGAGTGACTATTCTCTTGTTACTCGAGTGAGTGACTTCGGTTCTCATTCCTTTGTTCTTCGTGCATTACTCGAGTGATGATTTGGCTTGCTCGAGTGAAATAAACTGAGCATAAATGTTACTCGATTGAACCATCCTCTTACTCTAATGAGACTTAGACAACATCATTTTGTTCGTCATCAAAACATATAAAGGATATTAATGTTGATCACCTATGATCCAACAATCTCTGGATAGCAATCATCTACTATCACACAAAAATTTATAATCCCAAATCGACTAAAATCTTCCTCAATCTCCAAACCACCTTCATTTAAAGAAAGAAAATCAAAGAGTCTAGAATATGATAATTTTATTATTGCCAGATGATTATACAAACTAGCAGCTTGAATATCTACAAACTTCACCGAATCAAACTCCTCTTCGATAACCACACCTATTTTCTTCTTCAATTTCTTAGCAAAGGAAGTGACAGGAATACTAGTCTAGTAGAGGCTTGCTTTTCTTGAGTTTCTCGTGGCCTCTTAACACCTCAGGACCATTCTTTTCATAAGTCTAGTTTGTACGAACTTATTTTTTCTTCTTAGGTTCCATTTGTACAGAGATACAATGTGAGAATTAGGTTTCAGTAAGTGCGTTAGGGTTTTTAGTAATTAGGGGAAATCCGAGCGAAACTTGGATGATGTTTTTGAGAGTAATATGGTTTTCATTCTGAGTGAGAGGGAAGTTTCAATTTTGTGGGAAAATCTGAGCGGGAGTGAGATTTTGGTTTAGAAATATGGATTTGAGAAATGAGAGGGAAACAATGATTTTGGGTTTTTAAGCAGATGAAACTATCTACGCACACAGGATCAATACTACGCATACAGACGTGGCTTGAATGAGAATGGGGTTAAGGTTCCACATACGCATTACCCTGATGAAATGCACACAAAAGAGACAAAAGGGCGTCTACGTACTTTCTTCAGTACTACTCGCATAGAGCCATTGTTCATATTGGATATAATGCACTTAGATCATTCAACGTGATCCTCCAAATCCTGTTCTACGTACGTACCACAGCCTTCCATATACGTACCACCAACACTTTTTAATTCTGCCTCTGCCTCATATACAACGCGCATCGAACCACATACTAAGTGCACATAACCATCATACCTGATACTCGGAAATAATTCCATCCTTCGACTATGCGCACAACACTCCATTTACGAGCACAATATAAACATAGGAGTTTCTCCATTGAAACGACATGATGATCTAAACACACAATACCTCTACAATGCACTTAGCAACCAAAACTGATAAATCCGTAACCCATCATATATCCATCTACGCGCGCAATACCAGAATCCACATAGTATCTTTTTAGATACCAAACTCAAAACTTTGTTCTTTCCAACCTCAGTGATTTCATTTGGCACATGAATGATTTTAATAAATATATGTATGCATTCATACAAATGAACATAAATTATGCACAAGTAATCAATAGAAATTCATTCAAATCACACATATGAATGCACCTTTGAATTGAAACAAAATTCTTTTCATCAAGGAGTTTTGTCAAAATATCAGCAAGCTGATTTGTTGTACTAAAAAATTCAAGTTCAATGTCTCCATTGAAAACATAATCTCTAATGAAATGATGCTTGATATCAATATGTTTGGTGCTAAAATGTTGAATAGGATTTTTAGAAATATTTATAGCACTTGTATTGTCACACATGATAGGGATTTTAGAAAGCCCAATTTGAAAATCAATAAGCTGCTACTTTATCCATAAGATTTGTGCAACACAACTTCCAGCTGCTACATATTCAGATTCAGTAGTGGACAATGCAACACAATTTTGTTTCTTTGAAAATCAAGACACAAGTTCATTACCTAAGAGTTGATAAGTACCCGATGTTCTCTTCCAGTCAAGTTGGCTTCCTACATGATCAACTTCATTATAGCCAACAAGATCAAAGCAATCATTCTTTGGATACCGTAAATCAATATTCTTGGTTCCAATCAAGTACCAAAAAATTGTTTTCACAGCTTTTAGATATGACTCTCTAGGACATGATTGATATCTAGCACAAAGACACACACTGAACAATATCTGGTGTACTTGCAACAAGATAAAGAAGTGATACAATCATACCTCTATAAAGTTTTTCATCAACTTCTTTAATTTCCTCATCTTTGATGAGCTTAGTAGTTGTGCTCATACCAATGTAGTTATACTCATAGGAGTTATAGCAGATTTAGCACTCACCATTCCATACTCTTTTAACATATGAATAATGTATTTGCTTTGGTTGATGAAGATGTCATCCTTTGTTTGCTTGGTTTGCAATTCGAGAAAGTGGTTGAGCTCTCTCATCATGCTCATTTTGAATTCTTTTTACATCAAGTCAGAAAACTCATCACACAAAGATATGTTAGTAGTACCAAATATTATATCATCAACATAAATTTGTACCAAAAGTAAATTATCATTTTTGTACTTTATAAAAAGAGTATTATCCAATTTACCTCTACTAAAATCATTCTCCAAGAGAACCTGACTCAACCTTTCATACCAGGCTCTAAGAGCTTGCTTTAAACCATAAAGAGTCTTTCTCAACTTGAAAACATGGTTTGGATGGTGAAGGTCCTCAAATTCAGGTGGTTGTTTCACATAAATGTCTTCCATGATGTAGTCATTCAAGAAAGAACTCTTCACATCTATTTGGGATAACTTTAAGTCCTTGAAGCATGCAAAAACACAGAGAATTCTGATAGCTTCAAGTTTGGCCACTGGAGTAAAGGATTCCTCAAATCAATACATTCTTTTTGTAGATATCCTTGTGCAACTAGTCTGGATTTGTTTGTGACCACTTATCCTTCATTTTCTTTTATTTCTAAACGCCCATTTGGTGCTAATGACTGTTGCTCCATTTCGTTTGGGAACTAGGCTCCACACTTCATTTCTTGTGAATTGACTTAGCTCTTCTTGCATAGAATGAATCCAATATTCATCTTCTAAAGCATCATTCACATTCTTGGGAACCACTTGAGAAATAAAAGAAAAATTTTCTACATGTTAAAGTGAGGATCTAGTGTGAACACGCCTAGAAGTATCTCCAATGATTTGTTCCTTAGGTGGCGCTTTGCATATCTCTGTTCCTTGGGCAATTCCTTTAGCTCTTAAACTTTTAACTCATCATTACCTTACTGTGTTGAATCATTATCTTTGACATTCAGCTTTAAATCTTTCAACTTGTCCCCAACACCTGGGATAAGATCATCATCATCCAAAATTCTAGGAAGAGAATTGTTAGTTTCATCAAAAATAACATGAATGGATTCCTCTACATTTCAAGCCTTTTGTTATAAACTCTATAAGCCTTGCTAATGGATGAATATCCAAGAAAAATACCCTCATCTAATTTGACTTCAAATTTCCTAAGGCATCTTTCCCATTGTTATGAACAAAGCACTTTCAACCAAAAGCATGGAAGTAGGAAATTTTAGGCTTTCTATTTTTTCACAGCTCATAAGGTGTTTTCTTGAGTTTGGATCACACATAAGCCCTATTAATTATATAGCAAGCTATCTTAATAGCTTCAGCCCAAAAATACTTTGGCAAACTATTCTCATTTGGCATTGTCCTTGCCATTTTTTGCAATGTCCTATTTTTTCTCTCAACAACTTCATTTTATTGAGGTGCCATTGGAGAAGGAAAATTGTGCAAAATTCCATGCTCCTCATAATAGGCTCACATGAGAATTCTCCACCTTTATCACTTCTAATAGAAGTGATGGTGTAACCTTTTTCATTTTGAACTCTTTTGCTATAAGATTCAAATGCATGAAAAGTATCATTTTTATGTGCCAAGAAGAAAACCCATGTAAATTTTGAAAAATCATTAACAATGACAACAAAATAAGCTTTTCCTCCAAGACTTAGAGTACTAGAAGGACAAAATAAGTTCATATGCAAAAGCTTTAAAGGTCTTATGGCAGAAACCAAAATTTTGCTTTGAAAAGATGATTTTGAATGTTTCCTTTAACACATACATCACAGACCAAATCTTTTTCAAATTTGATTTTTGACAAAACTCTTACTAAATATTTTTTAGAAAGTTTTGAAATGGTATGCATGCTAGCATATCCTAACCTTCTGTGCCAAAGCTAAAAATCATTGTTCATAACCGAAAAGCAAGTCTCATTAAAGGAATTGATATCAAACACATCAACAACATAAATATTGTTTTGCCTTAAACCAGTAAATAGAACATTTCCAGCAACATCATGAACAATGCATTTATTGGGCTCAAATACGCAATCCCCATCACAAAATTGACTAATGCTAACGAGATTGTGCTTCAACACATCAATAAGAAACACATTGTCAAAAGTGGGATTAGGAGACTTACCAACCTTACCTTCACCAACAATTTTACCTCTTGCATTATCACCGTCACATACCCTCCATTTTTTGGATTAAGTTGAGAAAACATCGCTTTATCTCCTGTCATATGGTGGGAGCATCCACTGTCCAAATACCACACATTTCTCTTTGCATTTGCTCTCAAACACACCTACAATGACACATCAAGCTTTTGAAATTGGTACCAAAATCTTTGTAGGTCATTTAAGGTTAGTTTTCACTGAGTTAGGCAAGATTGTTCCTTTTAGAACCCAAATTCTTTTGATCCCAACATTCCTAGGTCGTCTCCATTTTCAAGAAAATGTAACATGTTTGTGAGCAACACAATAAGAACATGTATTATCAACCATATTACTTTGTTTTACAAAAATAGTTTTTAAAGATTTTCTAGGTGTGAAAAAATTTATAGCCTAAGCCATGTTTGGATAGAGATTGTCTTTGAGACCTAAGTAGTTTCTCAAGGTTCTCTTTCCCATTTGTAAACTTGTAGGCAATGTTTGAAAAGTTTTCAACCTCTTTCTTTAAAAGAAAATTCTCTTCAATCAAAACCATTTTCTCTTTGCTCAACACATTCACTTTCACACCAAGATCATTTGAAATTTTCTTTAAAACAACATACTTGGCTCCTAGTTTCTGAAATTCATCATGTAACTCATCGAATGCATCATGCAATTCATTAAGAGTAAAATTTTCAATTACCTCATATTTGCTAGCATCATCCTTTATGGCCATTAAACACAAATTATCCATTTCTTCATCTGAGCTACTTTCATCACTGTCACTCCATGTGGCTTTCATTGCCTTCCCTTTCTTCTTCTTTGAATACTTGGAGAATTTCTTAACAAGAGGACATTCTTGCTTCACATGGCCGGGTTTGTTACACTTGTAACAAATGATTGAGGTATCCTTATTGAAGTCCTTCTTGAAATCTTTCTTGAAGTCCTTTTTAGGTTCTTCTTTTGAGATTTGATCTTTGCTCTTCCTCCAAGGCTTGTTCTTTCTCTTGAACCATTTGAATCTTCTAGCTATATTGCCATTTCTTTGTCATCACTGTCCTCTTCTTCTTCATCCTCGAATTCTTTAGCAACTTTGGACTTTAGAGACATTCCTCTTCTACTATCAATTTTTGATTATTTTTCTTATTATTCTTCTTCTTCTTCTTCATGCAAACCCATCTTATGTGTAAGAAGTGAACTAAGCAATTCTTCCAAAGGTAGTGTGTTAAGATCCTTTGCTTCCAAGATAACGTCTTTCTTTGAAGCCCAAGACTTTGGCAAAACTCTTAAGATCTTCCTCACAAGCTCAGAATTTGAATACATTTTTCCAAGCGCCTTCAAGCCACTCAAGATGTCATTAAACGTGTCAAACATTTCTTGAATGCATTTTCCCTCCTTCATCTTGAATAATTCGTATTTATGAACAAGGAGTGACGTTTTGTTTTCTTTAACTTGTGAAGTGCCTTCATATGTGATCTATAGAGTCCTCCAAATCTCATGTGCAGTGGAGCATTGCTAGACTTTGTTAAATAGTGTCTTGTTAGAGCACAAAATAAGAGTGCATTGCCTTGTTGTTGTAACACACCATTATCCTATCATACTCTGTCCATTATGCCTTTGGTTTAAGTGATTCCACTTCATCCACCATCTTTTTTGGAACATAACTGGTCTTTATTGCATGCAAAATTCTTCAGTTTTGCACGTATAGAATACCATCATTCTTGTCTTCCAATAGACATATTGTTTGGAGAATTTTTGGTCTTGTCTTTGGAGTAGAGAAGAGAGAAAATGGACATAATAATTTAGAGTGGTTCGGCCAACCTTGCCTATGTCTACTATCTAAGTCTCACTTGGCTTTTCACTATTTGGATGATTGATTATGACTCAATCCAACAAGGCCAACTACAAAGAGGTCGATTCCAGGCTCAAGACCTCCAAAGACACCTTCACTTTCAAGCTAAGTAAGAACTCTTACAATACTTGATTTCTGCTCAAGAATAAACCAAGTCTAGGATCTACCTTTGATCCCAACCTCACAAACTCTATATTTGTAACAAGTAATTCACTAAACAACAAGATTTAGAGCAATAGATACAAGTAGAAAGAATGACAAATAGGCACAAATACACTTGTATCACAATGAACAACTTGATGCTATGAAAGTGATAGAAAATATGTCTGGAAATAGTGTCTCTTATCTCCTGCCACGTTCTAGAATGTATTTATACCTTCCCAAAGATTTCTAGCCATTGTATGTTGATTTGTAGTCGTTGGAGTGTGAAATCAATCTTGATTTTCTTTCCTTTTCAGTGCTTACTCGAGTAACTTTATAGTCTACTCGAGTAACTCCAGCTTTGTTTCCCAGTATTGAGTTTCTTCTTTGTCTTATTTGAGTAACAACATTTTCTACTCGAGTAATCATTGATTTGTGACCTTTGTGATTTGATTTCTTCCATATTTGACTTGATTGCCTTACATCTTGCTTCAATAATGCCCGATTACTCGAGTAACAATTTTCTCACACAAGTAACTCTCATTTTTAGCATTCGCACACTCGAGTAACTTTCATCTTACTCGAGTGACTTTAACAATCAGTTGCTTTCTGAAACATGAACTTACTCGAGTAACTATGTTTCCTACTTGAGTAACTCTTGAAATTTTGTCTTTTGGCATTTCTCTTCTTCCCAAGTTTTGTTCATCATCAAAACACAAGAAGGTCCAAATGTGAACCTTTCTTGGTTCAACAATCTCCCCCTTTTTTATGATAACAAAACCTTCATGAATTTGAATGCTACATCAAGGACAACAAATTTGATCAAGAATTTTATCCTTCTGAAGAGGTTAGAAACATGCAAAAATAATGCAAATTCATTCAATACTCCTCTCCCCCTTTTTGTAATCATCAAGAAAAAATTTAACAATAAACAAGCTTTTACTCCCCCTTTGAAAATCAATTTATGCGTTTATTAAAAGAAATTATCTCTCCCTATCTATTTCAAAACTATGCATATGACAACAAAAAAAATGAACAACAAAAACATCAAAAATAATGCAAATCAAAAAAATTTAAGTGCATGAAAACTAAGGGAAAAGAAATACCCAATATGCCATTAAGCACATATATGTGGGTCGATCATCTTCATCACTACTTGAAAAAAAGCTATTATCTCTCCTCTTATTCTTATTTCTCGCCTTCTTTTCTCTTCTCTTATCTTATTCCTCATCAAGTTTTTGTATTTGGAGAGCATTTTGGAGTAGTACTGCAGTTCTTCATCTTCCTCATCTCCCAAGCTTGATTCTTGTTCACTTTCTTCTTCACTTGGAATATGAGTTTGAGCCTTCAATGCTTTCTCTTCCTTTGGAATTCTCCTCCTCAATTTTAGAATGA
>CAODLS012471867.1:0-22082 GCA_948243855.1 Flueggea neowawraea | reverse complement strand
ATGAAGCCGTGTTCGTGTAGTTGGCAGCTGAAGAAGAATGGATCACACGGAAAAACTTGTATTACACGGACATAATGGACTATTACACGGACATAAACCATGTCCGTGTTTCATGTATAAGTTGCGGAATTGAAGGAATTTTGATGCACACAGACGGGACAGCGGTCGTGCCCGTGTCTTATTCCAGACGCCCTAAATCGCCTATTTAAGTGGGTTTTGACATTCATTCAAGAGAGCCGACTTAGAGATAGAAATACACATCTTTAGAGGCTAGAGAACGTGGGAACGAATGAGAACATCATTGGGCATCAAGAATGAAGGGATTTCGCAAAGAATTGGAGGATTCAATCATGAGTTTTCCTTCTCTCTCTAGATTTCTCTTTGATCTTGTTGTATATCTCTTTATTGTTATGAACTAATTATTTTGTGTACCTAGATGTGATGAACCCTAGGCAGATTATATGATGTTGGATTGTGTTATTTATTCAATTGATTTATGGGTTGCGACTCAATTATGATTTATAATGCGTATTGTTGAATTGATTATTGCTAGCCTTTCGATTCCAATATTGTTTCGTGCATGTACAATCGAGAGATTCTGTGTATGATAGAGCGTTCATAATTGAGAGGAATTGCATGCAAACCTAGAGATAGGTCGACATAAATCCCTCGGATTAGGGTCAAACCTAATAGTGAAATTCATAGAGCAGGGTGTTAAAGCAACGATAAGGGTGTTAAACCAATTGCCTGAATGATTGTTTGAATAACGAGTCTTTATCACTTAATTCGGTCTAGGGGGATTCAGTGTCTAGGTGTCATTTTCCCATCGTTTATTATATCATTTGCATTTGTTTAGTTTATTTAGTTTATATATTTGAAATCATTTATTTTTCTTGCAAGATAATAGAGGAAGAGTGAGTAGCTAATAATCGTAGTCTCTGTGGGATACGACTCTCGGTACTCAAGGGTCTACTTGCTATAGATGATAGGTACACTTGCCTTAGTCTTTAGGTGTTAAGCCTTTGACAACACCAACAACATGGCTGGATTTCAGGTATTCTCCTTTATTGATTGTTACTCGAGGTACAACTATATCTACATGGCCAAGGAAGACATCCATAAAACAACCTTATGATGTCCTGGATCTCTTGGAATGTATGAGTGTGTGGTCATGTCGATCGGCCTAAAAAATTCAGTTGGCACATATCAACGGGCAATGAAAGCAAAATTTAACGATTTGATTGGGAAATTTGTCGAGGTGTGCATCGATGGCATAGTCGTCAAGTCGATGATCCATGAAAAACACTTGAACGATTTAAGTCTTGCTTTCTGTCGAATGAAAGTCCATGGTTTCAAGTTAAATCCTCTCAAGTGTACTTACTAGGTTTCTTGGTCCACAAATGAGGAATCGAAGTAGATAACAAGGCCAAGGCAATAATGGCTGCAAAGCCTCCCCAAACAAAAAAGGAGCTACAAAGCTCTTTGGGGCAAGTCAATTATGTGAGGTGTTTTATCTCTAATGTTGTAGGAAAAACGTGAGTGTTCTCCCCGTTACTGCGATTGCAAGGAACCAAGGAGTTCATGTCGATTGTAGGCCACTAAGAGGCTTTTGAAGCCTTGAAGGCATACCTATCGAAGGTACCAATTATGGCTGTGCCGATCCCCGGAGAACCACTCTAATTGTAAGCTATGGCAGGACCAGAATCGATTGGGTGCCAACTAGTACAAGATAACGGGACAGGACAAAAGAGGACCATTTTTTTTTATCTTAGTGGAAGTTTGAACAATGCTGAATGTAACTATCCTTTTGTAGAAAAATTATGCTTGACACTGTATTTTGCTTCAATAAAGTTAAGGCACTATTTTCTTGTTTAAACAATTTTTGTCATTGCACAATCCAATATTTTGAAATTCATGTTAACAAGTACATTGCTCAAAGGCCAAATTAGCAAATGGAGTTTGGCCATGTTTCAGTTCGATCTTGTCTACGTTTTGCAAAACTTGGTAAAAGGGCAGGTATTAGCCAACTTTTTCACAGAGCACCCATGCCCGGAGAAGGTAGAATTACCTATCAAAATAGCCTATCTCGGGTTAGTACCATGGAAGTTATATTTCAATGGTTCCAACACGAAATACAACAAAGGAATAGGCATAACCTTGGTCTCCCCAAAAGGGATGCCAACACATATATCCTACCAGTTAATTGGAAAGTGCACCCATAATTGAGTCGAGTGTGAAGCTTTAATTCTAGGACTTGAACTCACTCGGGAACAAGACATCTATGACTTTGAAATTTATGGGGATTCATAGTTGGTCATCCACCAAGTGACAAGGAAGGCTAGTTGCAATTATGAAGTCATTGAGAAGTGCCTCCATCTGGTTGACAAGTTACTTGCATTTTTTGACATCCATCAGTTGCGACATATTCCATGTTCCTCGAACTGGATGAAAAATGAATTGGCTGAGTTAGGCTCGCGATACCACTTGTTGCATCCAGTCTTAGCAAAAAACCTAACGATAGAATCCAGAATTCTTGTAGACGAAATTAGGGTTGTTAAAGTATGCAACATAATCTTATAATGAATAAGTCATTGGCAGGAAGAGCTTATAACGACCCTAACAAATCCATCTCATGTCGAAAGGAACTCCCATCTAAGGTAGCTAGTGGATATTTACACTGTAATCTAAGGTGAGTTATTTTGGAAGGGAAACGATGGGATGTTGTTACGGTGTGTTGACATCGATGAGGCCTTTCAAATCATGGCCAAAATGCATCATGGTTTGTGTGGTCTGCACCAAGCCGGTGAAAAGATGGCATGGATAATTCAGCGACATGGCTTCTTTTGGTCTTCTGTATGTAAGGACTACATCACAATGGCCAAAGATTGTACGGCTTTCCAAAAGCATGGAAACGTCCCTGGCATTCCAACAGTTGAACTGCATTTGATGGTTCGGCCATGGCTCTTTTGTGGTTGGGCAATGGATGCCAACAGAGAAATACATCCCAAGTCATCTCGAGGACATTAGTACATGTTGGTAGCCACCGATTACTTCACCAAATGGGTGGAAGCCATCTCTTTGAAACAAATCACATAGGAAGAGGTAATTTGATTCATCCGAGAACTCGGACTGCCTCAGTCCATCACGGTAGACCAAGCCACCATGTTCAATGGCGAACAAGTCCAATCTTTTGCTAGCGAATATGGCTTCGAGATCATAAATTTGACTCCTTATTACACTCAGGGTAATGTGTAGGCAGAATCAACAAACAAAGTCATTAAAAATAATATCCAGCACATAATCTTGAACAACCCAAGGGAGTGGCATGAACTATTGCAAAGTACCTTATGGGCCCACTGAGTAGATTTAAAAATAAGTACTGGAATTAGCCCTTAACGATTGACGTACAGACACAAGGCATTACTACTCTTCAAAATTGTGGCACAGTCACAGCTGGTGGCAAGGCAGAATAGTTCAATCTCGTAGATTATCACACGGCGATGATGGTAGAACTTGAAGGAATGGATTGGGAATGACTCGAAGCCTTGGATTGTATACAGGTTCAGAAGCGTAAAGTAGCTCGTGCGTATAATAAAAGGGTCAAGACACGTTGCTTGGAACAAGGGGATCTTGTGTGGAAGGTAGTGCCTCCTCTGGGAAGGAAAGACCATTGGCTCGGAAAGTGGTTGCCGAATTGGGAAGGACCCTTCAGAGTGAAAGAAGCATACTGGGGGAATGCTTATTTGTTAGAATCCTCGGAAGGGATCTGTGTCGTCACAGCATCAATGGGCAATACTTGAAACGATACGTACCTTCGATATGGGAGGCCAACCAAGAAATTCTTAAGGCTAACTTACCCCAGTTATAGGCTATGTATAAGCAATCGAGATTATAAAAAAAGTATTCATTCATTCAATAATAAAAATATACATCCCAAGTATAAAATGTGCAAAACATCAAGAGGAATACGACTTATTAAGTAAAAAGGATATTGTGAAGGAGCTTCCATGAGTCGTCTAGCCTTGGAGCACTGTTCAGTGGTATAGGCCATGAACTCCCGAGTCCAAATTTCGGTCTCGAGTGAGGTCGTTTCAGTTGCCGCCCTCACAACCTTGTCTTCTAGCCACTTGGCTCTTTTCTGTACTGTTGCTAGTCTTTTGGAAAGCTTGGCTTCCTGGGCACGGGCCTCGACAAGTTCCCCAAATAAACGTTGAGTTTCAATTACGACGTGATATAATTTTAGTTTTAAGGCCTAGGCTTGTTCTCGATCAGCACACTCAAGTTCTCCGGAGAACTGAGGGTACGCTTGATGATATCTTTGGTCTTTTCCCCCAATACTCCAAAAACTTATTGTTTGCATCTCGTCAAACGTGCAAATGATGATTTCTTCTAAATCAGTTGAACAATTTGTACGAGCAAGTTCGAGGAGGTCGATAGTAGCTTCCAATAGAGACTTAGCAAATGCGGTTGGAGAGATGGCATAGGCTATTTAAAATTCGAAAGGAGTAGTGATAAGAGGCACAAGTTGTTCCTCGGTAGGATTGAATGGTTGTTCGTCAGGTGGCTATTTGGACCTTTGTTAATGCTCAGCTGGCTCCTCGATGACATTTTGTTGGCACTATTCTTCGACCTCTTATCGATGCTTAGTAGGCTCCTTCTCTCCCTCTTGTTGCCACTGGACTGGCTCCTCCTCGACATCTTGTTGCTCTTTAAGCGGTTACTCCTCGGTTGCCTGATGCTCGAGTGGCTACTGCACAATCCTCTTAGGTCTTTCGACCACTTGCTCCTCGATTCTGCACCGATATGTTCTCAAAACCAGAAACGTCGCATGTGTTATCTTCTTATCTTCACTCGAATCACTGTTAGAGGAAGATTTGGAACTCGAAAGGGTAAAGACGGTGGAAATCTCTTCTCGACAGGTGGGCTCTGTGATAAAACAATGTTAAAAGATGAAAATGGGTGACCATGAAATTACAAATGAATGAACTTAAAGTCTCTTCGTGAAGGACACGTCCAACTTCTCGAAGGACAGTAGGAACAATGGTGGTTGCTTCCTTAGCTCGGTAGTTTTGAAAGGTGAGGAAACCCTTCTGAATGATGAGATAAGAACAATAGCAAAAGGAGGTGAGCCATACAGAATGAGGTGTTTGACGACCCGAGCTAAGTCCATTTCAAATTGATAAGGTTCAGATTCGAGCTAATAGCTTACCCTCACGGGACAATTCGATGATAGGTCTCAACCCGAGAATGAGCAATCTGTTTCAACATCAAAATGTCAAAACAAGGAAACTTATGAACAAAGACACGGAAGTGAGATACTCACAACTTCTTACAATTTTGTGCCTTTATCGGGTTAAGGTCTAAAAATCAACTGTCGTTTTCCCTTTTCTTCGGTCGACAATCAGGAGGCTGTCGAGTGGCGTGCCGCCGAGAGAGGAGCGATGAACAAAGCCTTCGTGCGAGGGGAAGCTTCCGAGACATGACCTTGGGAAGCTGGTAAAAATGTTTGTCAAATTGTAACACGCCATAAAGACAGGCGAGCCATGTGGCAGGAAAACACTTACATATGACTGATCTCTCCAAACTCGAAGGACTACGAGAGGGTACGATCGAAGGAGCCTCTCGAGGCATAGCAAGGGAAGGAACCTCGAGAAGACGAAGCCTCTTACAACAAGGAGAGTTATCAGGTGCATCCTTAGAGGCTCGCGCTTGTCCTTGAGAAGGAGATCTTTTGCTTCGACGAGATCCCCTAAGTTCCCTTCGTTCAGCAGATTGTTTCTTTCACTCAGTAGCCTTCTCTCGAGAATCTTTAAGCAGATTGGCCCTAGCTAAAACAATGAAGAAAACTTATTAGGTAAAAGTGTAAGGGAGGACCTAAAATTTACAATTGTATACCTTGCCACTCGAGAACGACACTTAATCGAGACGAACCTAAAGTCACAAATTTGTCCCAATAAGGCTCCCACATGGTGTAAAAGGCTCGGGTTTCCCCAATGCATGGAATAATCTTCTCAGGAAACAAAATTTCCCCAAGAGCCTTCTTCTTGTTGTCCTTTCGAATAAGAATAGCCCCACGAGCCTTGTCCGCCCTTTTTTCCTAGGGTTGATTGATGTTCCAGATAAACGGATAAGGGATCGACTAGATCAACCCAAATTGTCTGCTGCAAAGATTAGATGTGCACTATTCAGAATGGGCATGGAAGGAAATGTTATTGGCTGAGGAAGAGCCCGATGATAGAGGTAGATCACGAACGGCCAAGATCAAATGTCAGACCAACAAATATTCTGAGGCATTCGGGTGGTCAAAAAGACTTGTTGAGTACGAGTTCAGACCTTGCAATTTGAGAGGATGGAAGGGACGCCATTCGAAAAGTGATTCACGCCGACGAGCTATGTCTTTGTTGGGAAGGTACATGATGTCCTCTTTAATAGCAATCTTGGCGGTAGGGCCCTAGCCTTTTCGTTCGTTAATAGTTGTGTCAATATTTGGAAAGTAGGCTTCTCCCCAAAGCTGAACAAGCCAGTACGACACACTCGAGATATTCAAAATTTTGTGAACAAGGCCAAGAGCCAAAATACACGTATGCAAGGACAATGGGCCTGAACATCATAACCACATCACTCTCTATCCATTCAGTAAGGGCCATGACCCATAATAACATGCTAATAACAGGCCTCTTGGATTTGGTGGCATACACAAATTTGCAAAGAACGCAGAGGTAAAAGTCGATCAGCTCTTCTCGAGGAATATTATCCCCCTCAGCAACAGTTGAGATCGAGGAGGGGATAAGTGCCATAAGAAGACGGAAGCTTGTGGTTTTTTCCACATAGACAGTTTTTCATGGCAGTCTCATGCTTCTTTGAAGCTTTTAAGGGAAGAGGGAATCTGGCAGGACACACTCCCGAGATGGCCAACATGTTGCACATGGTGATTGTCATAAAGCCTTCTGGAATTGAAATTGGTTCACTGAAGGGTTCCAAAAACTGGTATGAGTTGCAATAAATGACCAATTTAAGTTTAAGTTTTGGGGTGGACAATTCCACTAGTTTCTTTAAGCACACCAACTCTCAAGATATTCCCATGACGGGGGCTAACCGACTATTGACCTATGATTTGAAATTCGAATGGGGATTGGTTGAGTTGCCAAGACTCGATTCTAGCCAGTGCAACATGTTTGCAATCCTCCTGATATTGCCTCTTAAAAGAATGCCCCTATCCAAAGTATTGGAAAAGTGAGTAGACATGGAATTAAGTTTCTAAGCAATGGTAGGGGTGGCAATTGAACCCACAGTGTAAAAGGGACCCTTGGTAGCTTCATCTTGCCGAATGTAGGGGGTCTCATCTTCGGGAACTACGCTTATGAGTTTCATCGTGAAGGTGGACGGTGAAGTGAAGATTTTGCTCGCTAAGGCATGGAAGTTGCCTTGAAGATTCAACGGCTTTAGGAATTGACCTGCAAAAGGGAATGTTGGAGATGTTGAATCCATTTCACGAAAGGGGATGAATGAAGATTGAAAGACAAAAGGTTGAAGTAGCAAGGCAAAAGTGTTTGAAGATTGATGCAGATTTACGCAGCAAGGTTGTTGAAGTGTAGTAAATGGCCACAAATCGGGTTTTTTTATTGGAAGGAAAAGCCCTAATCATCACCGGTAAAAACTCGTCAGTCGCGTCTTTTCAAGATACTCGACGAGTTTCCTTCCAGGGTTGGGGGGAACTGTTACCTGCATTAAATAAAAGTAATGATGAATACACGTGGCAGCTGTAGTTTGAGCAGTCATTGCAATAAATGAAGCTTTGCGATAAGCGAGGCATACTCTAAGTGTCAGAGATGCCACAAAAAGCTGACATGAGAAAAGGAAAGTAGCAGGAGAAGTAGGCAACACATGGGAAAACGGGAAGGCACACTTTCACACATCGAGAGGCTGCAAGTCGAGAAGGTGGGTCTTCAAAAGGATCTCTTTAGAAAAACAATAGAAGTGGGCCAAGCCAAGAAGTTACAAACGTCTTTCTGCAACAACACACAAGGGTGCATGGAATAGTTTGCGGAGCACATGATCAAATTGGATCATGGAATGATTCTCAGGCCATAACTAAAGAAAGAACATGGGGTTTCGCAGAATTAGGAGAAGTGGGGAGAAATGTGGCTATCCAGAAAGTAAAAGCAAGTAAAAAATGATGGATCACTACAGGACAAGGACACAAGAAATCATCACTCATTATTGTCTTTGTTTTCATTCAGTAAGCTTTTTTGTTATAACATAGCAATTCCCTTTTGTAACTCAAAGACTTGAATTCGTCTTGTTTGCATTGACCATAGCCTCAATTGGATCTTTCGAGTCAAATGTCAGCTCACAAGTTCTCTCTTAAATTTAATTTCTAGTTTAGTTCACTGTTACTTTATTTACCACTTGCTACGATCATACCATTGGCACGTTTTAAAGTCCTAATCTGTTAGGCAATATTGAACCCTTCACAATTTCCACCCCTCGAATCTTGTGTTGACGACCGTTCGACTCTTCGAAAAGCGAATTCGAGAACAGCTGCGAATTCAAGTGCTGAGGCTGTAGCTGTTTGTAATGGGTTCGGCAAACTCTCCTTCTCACTTTCACCTTCATTGCTCTCTTGTTTAGACCATTAATATCAACATCTCTGATTGTCTCTTTTTTATTTGGGCCAATTCTATGTCCAACTGTGAATATACAGACACAAACTCACCTATGGCCATGCTACAAGCTCCTGCAATAAGACCAGCAAACCCCGTTAGAATGAGGAAATTACGGCCTATGTAGTTTTTACAATTATACCTGCCAAAAATTACACTTGGATAATAAAAATTGTAGTTTTCACAATTATGGCTTGTTTTTATATTTTATAGGCAATATTTTACATATTATACACCAGACTAAAACCAGAATAAATTTGGTAGTTTTTTTTTGTTGTTTGTCAATTGTTTTTGAGTTTGTTTTTTATTTTTTATTTTGTTTCAACTTGGCGTATTAAATACAAACTGTGGCATATAAAATGTAAAAACTTGACGAATTATGGAAACTATAATTTTTGGGCATATTCGTATAATTTTAATTTTCCAAATATATATTTATGTAATTAGCCCCGTTAGAATCATGGCTTTGATGTCTTGTTTTACAGCCCCGATTCCCATCATTAGTGAGGCTGCTGAGACCAATCCATCATTGGCACCAAGTGCTGCAGCTCTAAGCCTCTAAGCCCCTTCGGAGTAGTCAAAATCCTCCTCTCTAGTTTCAAGCTCTAATATCGAGGCTTGTTGTTCAACGTCATTGGTGGGTAGACAAAATTTGGCGGCTTGGTTGAGAGATGAATGGTTTTGTGCCATTGAAGTGGAAGTTGATGATGGTTTGCAAAATGGGTGAGAAAGTTTTGGTGATGAAGAGATAAGAGAGCTTTTTTTTTTAGTGTGGAGGACACACGCCCTCAAAAAGGGTATTTATGGAGGAAAATCTTTGCTATGGTGGAAGGCAAAAGTGGCGTGGCCACCAATGGCAAGTAAAATATTTCATTAAATATTAATTTTGTTCATAAAAATTAAATATTAATAGTAATTACGTGCTGATGCACCATTTTGTTCCGGGTATTTAGCTGGCGGGCACTGAGTGCAGCATGGCAATCTGCTTGTTCAAGCAAAACTACAAGCACAGTTGTGATTCCAAAAGGAACATTCTTAGTGGGTTTGGTGACATTGCGTGGTCCTTGCAGTTCTCTGCTTAATCTTGAAGTGCAAGGCACAGTTAGGGCTCCGACGGATCCCAACGCTCTCGGCGGCAATGGTGGATGGATTACCATGTCGATCGCCAAACTGTAAATGGTAATGGCGTCTTTTATGGTCAAGGTCAACTTGCTTCGAAACAAAATACATGTAATGTTTTGCAAGCCTCTCCCAGTTGGAAGTTTCTTTCTATCTAATCTAATCTCTTTTTCTTTAGGGAGGAAAAAAAATCAAATTCTGATGCCAACTAACTATATCTCAAACTACCATAATGTTATATAAGAATGTCATGCATTTAGCACATATATATTTAACATATTTGAAATCTTTATCTTACTTTTAAATTTTATTTTTATACAATCTACTCAATTCTATAATTTTATAGTTTATAATTTTATTTAGCCGTCAATAGAACTCATTCTTTTGGCTGGTCACGCATTTGAACCGAAAGCGACTCTCTGTACGTGGTTAATCTACTGAAGGAATGAAGTCTCTTGGTGCCTTGGATGCTCTTGCCAGACTGGTCTTATTGTATCATCCCGCTGGCAAGTATGGAATTTATCGTCTCCCATGTTTTCAGGGAAGGAAATATGGTGCAAACAGGCTGTCCAAGGAAGCCATTTGCAATAGAGCAACGGTGGTTCACTTCACTGGAGTTCTTCACGTCTTTAGTTGAGTTTGATGGGCAGGGAAGGGACCATTTATGTTTTACTTAAATGTTTCCTTTCTTTTCAACATGAACTGTTCTTTTTCCTTTGTTCACAACATCGAGCTGGCAGGTTTTTTTCTACTTTAGTTTTTTTTTTTGCCCTTTAATTGGGTTTTACCTAACTATTTTTCATACATTTTTTTAAAATAAATTTGAGCTTAAGAAGATGAAGAGATTACAATGGAGGTGTCAAACTAGTTGGTATGTCCTTATTGCAATTACTGATTCTTAAGATTCAGTTCTTGAGTTAATTTTTTTTTATAGTTTATCACTCTCAATCAAAAGAAACATACACACCTCCAATATTGTTTTCTTGCTTAATAAAGAATAATATGCTGTAAATACATTTTACATCATTTTTTATGGCTTTTTCAGCACCTATTTTTCTAATATTTAATAGCTTCATTCAAGTCATGTTTTTATTTTTCAACTTCACATCAAATTTGTTTTTCTATCCTTACACTTATTGAATGCATTTGCTAAATTTACTCAAATTGAAAATAAAAACTCGCATCAAGAAACTAAATATTTTCTTTTTCAGGATGCAACTGCTGAAAAATAGACAAACTTATGAATATACTTTGGTAGTTGATATTTTTGTTGTTAAAATTTTGACATTGTAAAAATATTATTCATAATCATAAATGTACTAGTTGAACAATTTTCATTTGCCCAGAATTTGACGTTTGACTTCATCACAAATTCCAAAATATACGGTATAACTTCCCTAAACAACAAGGACTTCCACATTAAGGTCCCGGGTTGCAAGAACTCTTTTCGAACATGTCACTATCACTGCTTCTTCTTACAACCTCAGCACCACATTAAACGATCATTATCAACTCCAGCATCAAAACAGGTGATGACTGCATCTCCATGGGCGATGGCAACCATAATGTAAGAATAACCAAAGTGACGTGTGGATCGGGACATGGCATCAGTATCAGAAGCTTGGGCGAGTACCCGAATGAGGAACCTGTGAGTGGAATTTATGTCCAGAATTGCACTTTGTCTAGTACCACAAAGGGTGTCAGAATCAAATGTTGGCCGGCAATGTATGGTGGCAGTGTTTCTAACATGCACTTTGACCATATTTTTACGAAAGATGTTGCCAATCCTATCCTCATTGATAAAACCTACTGCCCTTGGAACAGCTGTAATGGAAATGAAATTTTTTTTATTTGCTCCCTTCAGAAATCCAACTCTCAATCCTTAGCAACCAATAACCTAGTCATGCTCCGCGCTTCTTTCCCCTTCCGTTACATTTAATTGCCAGCTTAAAATAATCAAAGTGCCCCTATCTAAAATATACAATGGTCTCTCCATCTTCATCCTATGTCGTTCCTGGGATTTAGTAAATCTTTCTATTTGATTCATCCATTTGAAAATTCACCTCATTTGAACCCTCTCTTTGTCTCTGCCCTAAAATTTAATTATCGAAGGACGGACAGAGGGAGCAAAATAGTGAAATTCCTAATCACCAGGGGCATATGGAAATTACACCTTTTGAATTCATAAAAAGAATGTATATGTGATTTTCTCCAATCTGTCCACAATAAAAACTCTTAGGACATGTCCAGTTTTCATCAAAAGAAAAAAAGAGCTCTTAGGACATGATTTCATAGTTCAGGTCATGGTACTTAAATAGATATCCTGGTTCCTAATGCATCACTTGTATTGTCACATTGTTTTCGCAGTGTCTATCGAAAGTGAAGATTAAAGGAGTTAGCTTCGGGAACATCTAGGGAACACCAACGACAGCAGTTATACAACTTTCTTGCAGTGCGAGTTTTCAATGCCAAAATTTTGTGCTTGAAGGAATCAACCTCTCTTACAATAAGAAACCCGCTATCTCACAATGTGCTAATGTGAAGCCTATTTTTTTGTGAAGCCAGGTGGATGTGGCCATCCCTAAATCCATTTATTGGATTTTATGAATAAAAAATTACTAATGTAGTGTTTGACTCAAAGACTAGGGAAACAATATGTGCTTTGGTTATCGGCTTGGTGCTTGACCCAAGACATGTTCAGTGATATGGGTCTCGTTCATGTATATACAACAGTTCAATTTTAGTTTCTTCAGGAGATTTGGTTGTGCATTTCTTGTAATTTAAGTTGGATATGGTGAGTAACCATGATCCACTTGGATGTTTTAGTATAATAGATTTGGTTTGAGTAATTGCCACATATTGTTGACAAGGTAAATTGACTAGGTGACAACTGTTCTAGTATAGAAGCGATTGGGTACAGGTAGTGTAGGCAATGATAGGATTGAATTTTGATGTTATATTCAATCCCGATTGTTGCATGTATCCACACCAATACTACGTCTGGGCCCTATAGAAGTTAATTCAGAGATGCGTAGCTAAAATAATGTGCAACGAAACAAGTTGGCATGAGCAACGAGTTAGGATTGACCTAACCGTTAACCACACTGTTTGTACCTAAAATCCTGCACCATAAATTAACCGAGACCAAATTAGGTGCAGAGATTATTTAGATTAAAATTCAATGTTAATCGTTGACTGCACCGTCTGTACCCAAAAAACATAAAAAGAAACTGAACAATCAAGTTCTAATTTCCCATAATCTTGCGTAGAAATCATTAAAAAGAAATAAAAGAAGAAACAAAAAACTGACCACACTGGCCTTGATCCTTGACGGAAGCAACAACACCTTTTTCTTTCCAATCAACACTTACAGGCAACTCATCGCCAACCTTAAACAATGTCACGACCCTTTATCGAACTATGACTGGCGTATGAGGCAAATCAAACCATAAGTTAGTCCATCCTGCATAAGTCTCACAAGAATAGAACTCCTACCCAATTAGATTAAATATAGAATAACAATGCATTATCCTACATATAAAATTACTAAGTGTTACAAAATATATGTTAAGCATTTGTAAATATAATTAGTTAACAAAATAATAATCTGAACCAACTACTCACAAGTATTTCAGTATGGAACAACTAGCATAACAGATAAACTGGAGACCCAGACAAAAGGACATATACTGCTACTTCTAAATACCTCACTAAGTGTTAAATGCCGAAGGATCGCTATTAATAAATCACCTAAAAAATGTTGAAGGGATGGAGATGAGTAAACTCACTGAGGAAACGACACTCCAAATAGCATCTGAGACTCACATAAACTGTTTTAAAAATATTTCAAAAACTATTACATTCACGTATATATTCAGATACTAATAATAGACACTTGGACACATTGATAATAATTTTGAAATTCATTTCTGAAAACGTTTGCACCCTCAACAAAAAACATATGTTCAAGCATAATTATTAATGCACAACGGAAAACAAGCAACGCTTATATCATACATTCACGCCAATTCATGTATTTTTATTCAATTCCAATTAATCATTCAACATTGAATTCAATATATTATCAAGCTCTATACGCATCATGTTCATGTACTAAGAATATAGAAAAACACACAGTATACAATCATGTAAATCCATATTGTCATGTGGATTGCTATTATATAAGAAGATAGATAAAGCATGCTACATGAAAATTCACATTTTAATGATTATACAGAGTTATATAAACTTCCATCTCACTAACAATCACATAACTAAACATATTTGATAATCACTAATCATACACCTGTATTATAATGGAACTGCTCTGGCAAGATCAGATCAAAAATAGACTAGCAACCTTAAGAGCCTACATGGTACCCGACCCAAAAGGGTCATCAGCTATAGCCTTAACGACTCAAAACAGTACTCCATCATCCTAAAGGTCTCAAAGTTGAAACAAACAGAAATGATCAAAAAGTATATCCGTGAACATTACAGTCCATAGGTTTCAGCAAAATATACCCCTCTAGACTAAAGTACTATATACTACGGGGAATGAGCAATAATGCAGACATACATACAAACAAACAGAATCAAAAGCATGTCAAACAAGGGACCAAAAAATGAAATAGAAGCATAATCTGATACGTGGACTTGATATGCTTTGACTGATTATTAGATGTGGGCTACCACTATCTAATCCATGTGTTGGCCAAACATAGGTTACCACCAACTCTGATAACTAAGCCTTGACTAATAATTGGCATACGAAATAGACGAATAGTATAGAGATTATCATATACTATGCTTCTAGGCATATATTATTAGAATAATCGAAATAGGCACTTTATTTAGCAATCAGGCATATAACATAGGTAACTATATATATATATATATATATATATATATATATATATATATATATATATATATCAAAGTCTTATGCAATATATTCATAGAATTTCTTCCTACAGAATCCTAAGTAGGAACATCACTTACAAACAGATATACAATAATAAATTAAGAATAAATTAACCAATTTCAAAAGTTAAATATACAAAAGCAGACAAGCAAGCAAACAGACATATATTTATAGAATTATGTTCATTTTCAAGTAGATCATTTATTACCAAATATATGCTAAACATCATTACACACTATTTAACACAAAGATTATAACATATAATATTAGAATAAGTAGTAGAGTAGGCAGTCAGAGTAGAAATTAATTTATAGAAAAATACATAAATATTTCAAAAAAGAAAAAAACTAATAGATTATTAATTATCACATAAGTCAGACTATTAAATTATCCAACCCATTAATTAATCAGGTTTCAGAAAATTTCCAAACATAACAAATCTTAGAATAAAATTTATAATATACTCATCATAGATGAGCATACAAATTAGATAATTATTACTGATATGGATACAGATGTCATACTAATATTGATACTAATATTTATACTGATACCAATTTTATATTACTTATACAAATAATTTATTCTTTATCACACATAATCAATTTTTAAGAATTATCAATCCTTAATTAATCCGTATTACATGCAAAGTCTGATCACATAAAAAACACGTAACTTTGAAGACACAACCTATGTGTCTAAACCTAACATCTCACTCATCTGGACGCCGAGCCAAAAAATTCAGTCGCGCATCGTTGATGGACTACTGATCACCACTAATGTCAAATGAAACTAAAACAGACGTACCATAATGGAGATCAAATAATGCACTATGGCAACATAAGAATGCATGATATACAAATGCAAATCCCTAAACCCCAGGTGTTGGCGAAAATACTATTTTCAACGAATATCTAACACTCATGGCCGAAATCCCGAAATTATAAAAAATTATTGTTTAGTCCCTCATTTTTTTCAAAATTACAAATCAATCCTCAATTAGTCCTCCAATTAGTCAAAATTCTCAATTAGTCAAAATTCCGAATAACAATTCAGTCCTCCAATTAGTCAAAATTCTCAAATTAGTCCTCAAACATTCAAAAACTAAATTTCTAGTCCCTACAACAAGAATCTTTTCAAAAGCATCCTAAACACATTCCAACCGTGAAAAACAACATTCAATCACGTATTTCCCTTCTACACAAGTCCCTCGATACAAATCCATCATTAATTTCACAAAACCAATCACAAACACTGTGAAGTTTCCACCTTTATCATTCAACTCTTAAACCCATCTAAAAATCATCCAAAATCACAACACCCCAAAATCATTCCAATGCAATCGAACCTTAAAATGATAAACTCTACCAAGAAACAACCTAAAAGTAATGCCTTCTCAAATAAAAAAAAAAATCAAATATTTATCAAACTCATGGAAAAACAACAAGACCCATACAAAAAAGGAACTAATGACTCTTTCATTGATGAATAATACCTTTTGGAGCGGCTGGCCATAGGCCACCGGATCCTCTGCTGGAATGCTACCTACAATCTTCTAAGAGATTTCCCCATGGACTGAACACAGAGGTGAATGCACCATCTTCTCCCCCATTGAAGTATTCACCTCCCCCTCTGAAAACTTATGTGCAGGTTGTGAGAACAAATGAAACAGTGACGACGTCCACACACCCAAAACCAGTATGCACACAAAAGTTACCAGTGCACTCTCATACGACACCTACTGTCTCTGACATCAGAGTTACGTGTCTGTTTGCAATCCCCGGACAGCTTACGCACGCTGTATTCAATTATGCAACTCCTCCCTTATTGGCAGATTAACCATTAATAAAGTAGACTCCCCAAGGAAAGCCAATGAATTGAAAGACAAACTTACTCAAGTTTGGGGACTTCAGGTTACCTAGCGTTTGATTTCCCTCGGCAAAGGGTATTACCACATCCTCTTGCCTACTATAGATGTTAAGATGGCAGTATGGAGTAGGGGGAATGTATTTATTAAGCCTAGCTTGCTTTGGCTACAACCGTGGGTGCCCGATTTTTTATCATTCATTGCAAAAATCCTCCACAACTTAGATATGGGTTCGTCTCTACTCTTTGCCGTGGGAATACTGGGACAAAGAAATACTACAGAAGATTGTTAAGGGAATTGGGGACTTGGTAAGAATAGACAAAGCTACTCTAGAAGGGGATTCCGGGCATTATGCTAGAATGTTGGTGGATGTGGATTTGGTCAGTAAAGTCCCGGATACCTTGTGGATAGAGAGGGAAGGGAAAACTTTTTAGATTGACTTAGTCTACGAGAATATGCCAACTTTTTGTGTTACATGTTCCTCAATTGGACATGCATCCCACAACTGTCACAAGAACATGAGACCCTTGGAGCAGCCTGTTAAATCTGCACACATTCCAACACGTTCCCCGTCACGTAGGAGATCCCGACAACGAAGGTTTGGCGACCAAAATTGAAAACTCCTGGCACTTGCCCAGTTCAACAAGTTTTCCAACGCATTAATGAGGACTTTCAGCAGAAGGACGGGGTTGAAGATAATGTGAATCTGGACGGTGTCATGCTTGAAGCACAGTCTGTGCAGGCGGGTTCTCCTTCTATAGAGCACGTCAACCACTTAGAGCCTCAACTGCGACAGCTTGCAATCTCTAATAATACTGTTATTACTGTAGTACCTTTCTCCATTTAGGCCTAACCCTCTGCTATGCTTAATAGTGTGCATAATTAGCTACTCTCTTCGACTGAAAAACGTGCAGAGGTGATGATGGGTTGGGGCTCTTGGGTGAACCAAGCTGCAGCACACGCTCCTAAAGAGGACATGAAATCATTTGGATTCGACCATTCGGCCTTAGAACACCTGGATCTCTCCACACCCATACAAATCGAGGGCGATACAGAGGCCAAGGGTGAATGGAATACAGTGGGCTGAACCAAGAGGAGAGGTTCGAGTCAGCTAAAGACGCAAGGAAAAACCCACCCTCACCAAGAGGGCTGTCCACCCGCCTAAAATTTTGAATTTATGAAAGCGCTCTATTGGAATCGTAAAGGGATAAGTAACGAAGACACTTTGTGTTATCTATTCAGTATGTGCAGAAATCATTGTCCGCTTATTGTGGCTATTGCAGAGCCTATGGTTGCATGGGATTCTATTCCGGCCAGATATTGGCAATCTTTAAACCTGAGTTCAATTGCTACTAATGGTGGAGGGTTGCCAACGTTATGGTTCATATCATCTTTGACACTGTCTGACTATTCTATTATTTATAGCTCCAACCAGTAAATCTCTTTTTCTTTTACTTATGAAAATCAGTTACATTGTTTGACTATAGTCTATGGTGCTACTTCTGTTTCTAGTCGCAGGGAGTTATGGCCCACTCTACGTCTTCTATATCCTAAGGCCCCTTGGTTTGTTTTGGGGGACTTTAATGCTATTATGGATACTCATGAACGTCGGGGGTCTCTACCTTCCAATCTTTCTTACATGGAGTTTTGCTCGTGTATGGATGATTGTAACCTTTCCTCTATTGATGCTGTTAGTAGTTTTCATACTTGGACTAATGGAAGATTTGGCATTGCCCGTATTGATCAACGTCTGGATAGAGTCTTGTGTTCTTCTCTATAATATAGTTGTTTCCAAAGCATCAATTGTATGACCATTGCTAGGCATCACTCGAATCATCATCCTATGCTTTTAACTTGTCACACTAGCTCGGTTTTGGGCCCACAGCCATTTAGGTTTCTTTGTATGTGGCTTACTCATGCACAATTCAAGGATTTTGTGGCCTCCACTTAGACATCTTGCACTGGCTACAGCTCAGCTATGCAACAACTTATGATTAAACTGAAGCATTTACGCATGGCTTTACGGAGATGGAATGCTCAAGTTTTTGGTAATTTGAATGATGGCATTAAAAAGGAAGCCACTCAATTACTGTACATTCAATCTCTTATTTCAGAACAAGGCTTCACGGAGGAATTACACCACCAAGAGCTCACAACCCAGCAAGCTTTGGAACTCATTCTTCAGCAACAAGAGCTTTTGTTGAAGGATCAGAGTTGGGTTATGTGGCTACATTGTGGTGATTGGAATAATTCTTTCTTCCAAAGGGCATCAGCTAACAGAAAGGTTCATTCGGGTATTCACTGTTTAGAGGTTGATGGCATACTTACTGATGACCCACAACGTATTGAGCAACATGTTATACAATTTTATTCTAAACTATTTTCGACCCCAACACAACAGCCGCCTAGCAACTTCTCTATGATTCAGGATATTATCCCTTCTCTTGTCTCTAGTGTTGAGAATGAGATTATTCTTCGTATTCCTACGGATTTGGAGATTCACATGGCAGTTAAAGAAATGGATCCGAATAGTGCCCCTAGTCCAGATGGTTTCTCAAGTAAATTTTTCACTCACTGTTGGGATATTGTTGGCTCCCTGGTCTGTGCTGTGGTTAGAGAATTCTTTACTCATTGTAAATTCGTTCAAGGCTTCAATTCTAGCAACATGATTTTAATTCCTAAGGAACCCAATGCTAGTGCAGTGGAGAAATTTAGGCCTATTGTCCTCAGAAACTTTGTGTGCAAGTTGATTACCATAATTATTGCATCTAGGCTTGCTCTGGTTGCATCGAGAATCATTTCTCCTCAGCAATTTGGTTTTGTTATTGGGCGGCATATTGAGCACTGTACTGCAGCAGCTTCTGAAGGGGTAAATGTATTTCATAAGAAAGTCCGAGAAGGTCATATGCATTGAAAATTGGCATCCGCAAAGCATTTGACTCAATGGATTGGCAATTCATCGTACAGGTACTTATCAGCTTTGGTTTTTTGCCAATCTACGTATGGTGGGTCCACTCTATTTTATTATCAGCACGAATTTCTATAGTTCTTAGTGGTTCTGCCAATGGATACTTTGCTTGTAGTAGAGGGGTTTAGCAAGGTGACCCATTATTCCCACTTTTATTTTGCTTAGCAGAGGATTTCCTCAGCAGGTAGTTGTTGAAAGCTTTGGATTCGGGAGAGTTTAAGCTCATGTTCGCTGGTAATAATATTCATTGTCCTTCCCATTTGCTCTATGCCGACGACATCCTCATCTTTGGGAAGGCTTGCACAACGAATATTAGCGTTATTAAATTGATTTATTCTCGTTATCGACGACTTTCAGGGCAACTTGTTAATTGGGAGAAGTCAGAGGCTTTCTTTGGCCACACAGTTTCTCATGCTAGAGCCACTAGATTTCTCTCTGACTTGGGCATGAAAAGAGGCTCTTTCCCATTTAAATACCTAGGTATTCCTTTGTTTGTGGGTGCTTCTCAATGAAGGGCTTTGCAACCAACCTCTGATATGATTATTTCAAAATTTCAGAAACGGAAGGGTAAATCTTTATCGTTTGTCGAGTGGCTATGTCTAGTCAAATCCACCATCTATGGATTGTTTATTCACTCATTCATGGTGAACTGTTGGCCACTTAATCTTATTCGTCAATTGGAGAGAGCTATCCGTAATTTCATATGGATTGGCTCTATTTCTGAGAAGAAGTCAGTCACAGTTTCGTGGGAGAAGGTTTGTAAGCAATCTAAGGCGGGTGGGTTAGGCTTGCAGAGGATCTCGGTTTTGAATGAGGCACTCCTTTCTAAGTTAGCATGGAGCATTTGCATTGAACAGTCTCAAGCTATATGCTTTCTTCGGGCACGTTTTCTAGGGTAGCATCTTATTCCCAAACTATATGTTTTCTCGTCCATTTGGTGCTCTCTTAAACATGTGTTTACTAATATTTTGAACAATTCTCGTTGGATGGAATGATAATTGGCTTGGGAAGCCACTGGTGGATATTCTTGGGATCTCCGCATAGGGACATAAGCATCTCCATAACAAAGTCTTTGAGTTTTACTCTGGAGGATGGCATTTACCTAGTGAGTTATATGTTGCTTTTCTGCAGCTGGACTCCGTAGTCCAGTCAATACGCCCTTCTTCTCTTATGCAAGATCAGTTGGTTTGGATAGGGAACTCTTCGGGTAGGGTCACTATAATTAAGGGATTTGTTCACTCATGGTCATTTATGTCGAATTTTTTCATTCCAGATGCCGAAATTGTTAGTTTTGTGCCCTAACCCAATCATGTAAACATTGTCATTTCGATTTATTTAATAATAAAGAGGCATTTTATTTCTATGAAATATTATCTGTTTTATGAAAATAAAACTCCATGAATAGTTTATTCTTCTTTGTGCCATCAATTACGTGACTTGATAGTAAAACTATAAAGATAAAAGGAATATTATTCTGAATGTCATTAATCGATCATTATCATGGGAATGATAATGAATTAAATATTAGTATGTTGCTAAATAGATAATCATGTTTTACTGATTATGGATATGAGATACCAACTCAAAACATAGATGCATGTTGGGGAACATGTATTGGATTGGCCCGCTATGAAAGCACTTCATGGATCGTTGTCACAAAGTAGCTTTCATGCAGTGGTGATGTTTGAGTCCTCTGACTGAAACTCATTATCGACTCCTACATGAGGAATCGCATGTTTTGACTTAGTCAAACGTTATTCGTAACAGGGTAACAATAAAGGCTATGATTGAATATGTCATGAATCATGTAGAGGAGTGATAGTGAGAGTGATGGATTTGTTCCTCTTTTGAAGAGTGATATCTCTTAGCCACTTGATGAGTAGGATTGATGAAATGTATACATACTCGAATGAATTGATAAAGGAGTTTATCAATGTCATTTTTTATATCAATCTACTCAAGATCAATAAACACGTTAAGCTATATAAGGTTGACATGTGACAATGCCTTATGCTTAGATGAGATATCTGGTGACAAAAGGACTATACATCAAACTCTGAAAGGTTAACTCGGATCACCGACAACCACTCGATTTTGGGTTGCCATAATGTATTACTAGATACCGCTTATAGAGTTTGGTCCTAAAGGTTGGGACGAGGCCCATTGCCAATTTCGAGTGGGTCTATAGGGTCACACATAAAGAACAAATTTGATTGATTACAAAATATTCTCTCTCAGTAATGAATGAATTATTAAGATGGTTAATTTGATTAATCAATAATAATTCAGGGTTTTATAATTTATGTGTTAAATAAGATTTAATACATAGTCCATTAATGTGATAAGATTTTAATATGAATCACCTATTATCATGGGTTTAATTGTTTAATTATGTGTGACATAATTTGGCCCATGTATGAAGATTTATGTTATGGTAATGTATCATATAATTAAAAGCCCAACAACATTAAGAAATCGATCATGAAATTCGGCCAAACCCAACGAGATTAGGGCGGAATTTCGGCACAAGCCTTAAAAATA
>CAODLS012471448.1:0-10066 GCA_948243855.1 Flueggea neowawraea | reverse complement strand
ATGGCCGAAGGAAGGGCAGTTGGGTGTATTTGTAGACCCACAAAGCCGAAACGTTGCGTTTCACTTAAAATCGCCCAGTAAGGACACATCTACATGTGCAATATCCCATCTACACACGTAGTTCCTTCCTCAACGTGGGTTATACATTCCACAATGCACGCAGATGGCATATCTGATGACCCATCATTCTCATATCCAAAATCAATGCACGTTCCACCCTATGCAGTGCACGTAGACCACTTCACTCGCTCACGGTTCATGTCCAAGTGACAGCCAACACACAAAAAACTCTCCAACGCACGTAGACGTGCTCAGGCACATTCACGGTCCATCTCAAACGTCAATTAACGGGCGTAGAACCTCCTTCAACGCACGTAGATGACTTCCAACATGCCTTACGCACGTAGACTGCCTGCAAGCGAATTCCAAACCCAAGAACCAAGATTCCTCACATCCAAATCACCTCAAAACCAAACGGAATGCTACAGTATTCTGACTATAACAATGCAGGGTATTACAATCAACATCTTAAATCACCAAAGGATAGATCAAAATTGAACGAAACAAATTGGGATGCTATAGAAGCTTGGCTGGAACGAACGAGGTATTACAGAAGTTTTCAGTTTTAATGTCTGTATACTTTTAGGACTTTATTATATCTTGAAGATATATTGCCACAACCCTGCAGCAAGTGCTTGTAATAATGGGGGCAATTAACACCTTAAAGAAAATGTTTAATACACATCACAAAGCCTACAATTATCCACTGCTATGACAAAAATTAATCTCGTGCACACAATTAAATTGACCTGCAATATCAAATGCCACATATAAGTTAAAATATAAACCCTCAATTACATTATCTTTTTCTCCAACGTATTATTACATCTTGTGATTAATATCATAGATCAAAAAAAGAATCCTGCAAACTTGTCTTTACTCTTCAAATTAATATTGGTAGTCTTCAATATGTTTATTTTTTTTTTCTATAAATTGTACATCATTGTTCAAATTTATAACCTTTTGTCATAATTATTTAATTTATAATGTATGATTCACCTATATGCTGTATATTGTCAAATTTATGAAAAGAATAATTGAATACACCATGCCATCGATATTCTCATTGAAAGAACTAAAGGCAACCACAATGGTTATACTTACTTTAGGTATGGTGTCATGCCACATCAGTTTTTTGTTATACTTTCTTTTTATTAAACTCTTCATCACTATCATTATACTCTTTTTTATACTCAATCATGAAATCAACAATCACTTCACCCCTCATTTAATTTATTTATAATATATAATTCACAATAAATACATTTATTTAACATATTAATTTTATAATTTTATGTAAAATAAATTTTATTTTTGAAATTTTATTTTAAATAAATTTAGATATATTTTAAATTAATTTGAATTATGGTTTTGGGAAAATAAATTAGTCACGAATGTTATCCATTTAACAAGTGAAGAAAGAGAATTATAATTGAGATGGTGTGTTTTAACAGGAGAAAGAGAAAAATATAATTGAAATTATATGTAGAAGAGAAATAAAGTAGGGATGGAATATTTATATATAAAAAAGAGAGAAAAAATTGACAGAAAAATAAAAAGAGTCAAAAAATACAAAAAATTATTTTAGACTGATGGAGCCTTCAAAAATTTAAAAAAAGAAAAAGGGGGACAGCTACAAAGCTGTCAGATCAGCCGCATAAAGTCACCGTCCTCTCAACTATGGGAAAGGATGGTGAAGTGGTCTCAATGTCCCTAACATTAAGCTCGCATAGTGGATGCCGTAAGAGTGAAAGGGGAAAGAAAGGGAATAAAGGAAGAAGCAAAAATAAAGAATGAAAGGCGCAACAACCCACGGAAAGCATCAACGTCTGCTATGTCCGGAGCTTAAACAAAACTCCTGTCTAAATAAACATGAAAGATGAATCGGAACTGTTATTCACATTTACAAACCAACTGAAAATCTCCTTTCAATTAACAGTGAAACAGTATAAAGCTTGAAAAGGGAAACTTAGAAGATCTACTAAAGCGGTAAAGCCGAATGTGTAGTTTTTTAGCCAAAATGTCAATTAGAATATTTTGCACTGATCTAGAAATTAAAGAAAAAAATTAGGAGAAAAATAAATGGAACTCAGGATCTAGAAATTAAAAATATTTTTATTTTAATTTACTAATTAACTTAGAAAAATAATTCAAATCTCAATCAAGTTTTAATGATACAAAAAAATAATGCATATAGTCATAAAATTTAATTATTAAAAAATAAAAAATAATTATAATTGATAATTTTTCCATACCAGCTTTATAATTGATTTTATTTATCCAAGTGATGACCAAGCACTGAATCAGGAGGGAAATTCTTTTTTACGGCGCCATCATCAACAAAACAAATTAATTATTTCCACAACACACAGCCGTCCCTTTCAAGGTTATTCCATGGTGATTGTGGATATATTGCATTAATTAACAAAAGGTGATTTTGTGCGTCCCCAAAGTTTAAAATATGGTAATATATTGGGACATGCAAAACCTAAAGAACATGTAACATGTCATCTATCCTCTAACCCTTCATAAAGCAATTCACCTTGTTTTCTAGATAAGTGAATCATGTTTCATCTTTTAGAAGGAAAAGAACTAACTTGAGCATCAGATGGTAGACTAGGAGCAAGTCCTATAATGACCATAATCAAGGTTGAAGCTATATAAGGAGTCCTTGCTTGTCCAGCCCTGAAGTTTATTATATTTTTTGTTTAAGTTCTTCCAAATTTAGAATTAGTAATTTAGTTCCTACAACTTAATTCTATTAGTTGAATTAAATGAAATTCAATTTGAAACCACAATTAGGAACACCAAATTTGATAAAAATCAATCACTGTGTTAATGCTAACTAATTTTAAATTAATTTATGTCTAAAAATTCATTAATTCTAGTATTTTAGAACCAAAATTTTTTTATACATTCATTCTTAGCACCGACTTAATAAAAATCATGGTTTCGTCATTGATCATTATTTTTAGACCAAATTTAGACATAAAGTAATGGTCAGAAGAGGTTTAATGATTTGGTGATAATAAAGTTGAACGCAAACTTACGAATCACATTATGTTGAGTGTGATATCGGGGTGATAATCTTGTTGAGTAATGGTTTTACGAGTGATTTGAGGTGAGTGGAATGGCAGGAATTGATCTCAACTGAGATAAAGGTGTAACTAGACATGGAAACAAAAAAACAAAAAAAAAAGTGCTAAAGAATAAAAGAAAATGCATTTTCGTGCATGATTCTTGAATGCACTCATTAATAAATAAAAGCAATTGTTCTATCGTTATAATATATTATCAACAATGAGACCATAGTGCTTTCAGGTATTGATATTATTGTAAGATTAATTATAATAACCTAATCATTATAGCTAGACGTTTGTACTTTTCATTGCTCTTATTGGTAATCTTTTCTTTGAAGACGCATTGGAGTTAGAGCTGTAGTAACACTATTAGTTTCGGTATTAAAGAAGGGTTTTATATAAGCTGATTCAGCTAATCACCTTTTTCATTTTCTTTGTCTAGCATGTTACTCTTCTATTAGTAAATCACGATCTTGTAATTGCCAATTTGTCGTTGAAGAGCCCACTAGAAAAAAAAAAGTACCATAAGCAAATTGGAATGGCTTGATTTTAGGAGATTTGCTCACACGTACTATTTGCTGCCTAAGCTTTTCATGCTAGTAATTCATATCACACATATTTGTATAAAACTACAAGTTTAAGGTCGTCTAGAAATTTATTAAAAATGTGTACATATTTCTTTCTTATTGTATGTCATAAAATAGGTATTTCATTCATTTTTATTCCATCTAACAAACGGAAGATAGCCGATACCTTAAAAAAGAGAAATCATAATAATTAAGTATAAAAGGGGGAAAAACTCGTCTACCAAAAGGAAGGAATCCATCCATGTTTTGAAAAGGAAATTTTTTATTTATTATTTATACATATTATTGTTGGGTTGCATACAAAAACTGATGGTTAGGGTTTGTGTTTTTCTTTCTATTTTTGTATTTGATAATTCTGTAAATAATAGCTAGTGCCGTTGCTGGTTTCCATAATAAGTTTCCCTAAAGTGAGGACGGCACATACATATATAATTTTTTTTCCACAAAAGAGAATCTTTTTATTCGTGAAAAAAAGAAATAGTGTTGACGCTGCCATACACAGCTTAATCAATTGAAAATTAGTTATTAGTTATTATAATCGATGGAAATTGGGATTGTCTTTCGTATCTAAAAGATGATATCTTCCAACTGTCGCATGATTTTTTGAGCAAGCAATAGCAAGGAGATTTCTTTGCCTTCCAACTCATTATGTTTTGTCTTTCGTATCTAAAAGATCCAAGAATCCACTCACGAACTTGGGATTATATATTATATATAGGTTTATAGCAAAAAGACAAATCATGATCTGGGTGTACGTGAAGAAACCCAAACCTTTGTCCCTTATTATTCTTTTTTTTAGCGAAATGAATAATGGCTTGAATCCAAAGTTTCCGTAATGTATGGTGAAACTCCTTAACTGACCAATGGAGTGGAATGTTTTCCACATAGATCAAAGGGTGCTAGTGAAGCAAAGAAGATGGGTTGAGATTTGGTGCATAATCAGGAACGAGAGGAAGGGGAGAGCTCATGGTGCATGTCACCTTTTTTTCTTTACTTCTTCACATTGAGCGTGAATTTTTCTCCTATCGTAAAATTACATAACAAAATTTTTAATTTTGAAACCAAAAAATATACAATTGGTATAATAATATCATTTATTATTTAATCTCAACCAAAATATTAAAACCTAAAGTAGTAAAGCGTGTAATAAGTTTAGAGAATAATATTATCTAGATTTTATATACTAAACCTAAGTGATCTTCTTTAATTTATTTCTCTTTAAATTTTTTATTAGCTTGTAATTGTCTTTATCTTCATGTATTTTTTGTTTGTCTCTTATGACTTTCTTTTACAATATAATTTCTTTCCAATATTTTATGGTTTATGTTGTAACATCTCTCACGTTTCGCTCGTGTTCGAGCGTGGCTGATTTTTGTTTTGATCTTGGTTCGTTGTTTGAATCCTTAGATTGGTGTTTTGAGTGATGAATATTGATGGTTTTACATTGATCTAATGTAACACCTCGTCCGTTCCGACTAGGCCTTTTGTAGCACTCCATTTCATTTCGATCCAATCCTTGTTGTCTGAAATGTTAAATTGGTGTTTGGAGAGGTTCTGTGTGCCCATTTGTCGAGTTTTGGTGTTTGGTCAGTCCCGAGAGTGAAAGGATTTAAGATTCTAAGTTAAAAACACGTTAAAGTGTGGATTTACACGTGTAAGGTTTGCTGAAGGGCCATTTACATGTGTAGTAGAGAGCTATGCACGTAGATCATGATTTGGATGATCCGTGAGTTGTTTAAGCTGTCTACGTACGTTATGAAGGGACCTACGCAGGTAGAGCAAGCACAACGTACGTTGATCTTGGTATGGCATATGTTGATCATGAATTCTAGTAAAACGAAGTTTCTGGATTCAATTGTACCTTCGACTACGCGCGTTATATGCATGGCTACATACTATTACGACTCATTCCAGTATGACCGGGGTACGAGACGAACTGTCTATAGGAGCATGCTCATCTCGTACAAGTCTTAGAGTACAAAAATTCCACCCAAATTCAGATTCAAATTAATAAATAAACAATATCAAATAAAAGTTTAAATCTCATTTAATAAAGTAAAATATTTGTAATATCAAATACAGAAAATATTTCAAATTTAAAAAAAAAATATTTGTAACAAGGAATCTCCAACAAAAGTCCCACTTCAATCATAAACTCAGTCCCTCGTACAAACAGAGTCCTAAACATTTCCTTGGAAGACACTTTAGAAAAGTCTCGCACTCTTAGTACGTCTTACAAGTTCACTTTCGAGCCTTGAGACTCACTATCATAACAAATCATTTCCTCATTGTCTGAATCACTGTCATATACTTCGAATTCTCAAAATAAATCAATAATTATCATCGGATAGCAAACTGACAAATTCTCATGTCACTGAATCAACTACACTTGATTCTTAGAAACAAGGAATCTCCAACAGAATTCCCTGACATAATATTCTACTAACCAAACATAGCAAAAAGGATATTGCCATAAACAAGGATATTGTACTAAATCAAAAGGAAATGCATACAAGCATATGCAAAGCTCAGAAGATCTAGAAACAAAAGTATACAAAGATGCACAGAAGTTCAAAAGAACCTATGCCAAAATTTGCAAAAGTTCGTAGAATTTCAAAGGAATACATATACCGAAATACAGAGTTAGAAGAAACACAGAGTTAGGACGTTTGGCTATGACGTACCCTGGCTGCTTACAGAGATAGCAGTGACGCTTTGGTTTGCCACACTACCAGAGATGTTTTCTCTCACAAACATTGCGCCAAGGAATTAGGCCCTTGCCTGCACCTCTAAAGCTCAAAGCCATAACCTGATACTCGGTGCACCCAAATTGACATTCTGATTGCTTCCATATTGATTCAGTACTCCTAAGGAGAACCTATAACTCTACCTAGACTGGTAATTCTGACCTCGGCCCTGATGGCCACTAGCTGATCCCTCAGCCCTACTCCTTCTAAGCATCTCTCGTCAACATATTCCATGGCCTTAGCAGTTTCAGCGATCTGTCTCAATGTCCTCAACTCTTAAACTGCTACCACTCTAGCATACCTATGTAATAGACCCTTTTGGAACTTGTTTGTGAATGCTGCCTCAGTACAACACTCCTCTGGTGCATACTGGCTAAGTTCTCTGAACATTTCCTCATATTCAGTTACAGACATCCCTTCCTCTTAATGAAAAGAGTTGAACTTATCTATTTTCTTATCTCTAATACTACGAGGAAGAACGGACATCATAAGTTCACTCTTGAACTTTGCCTAGGAGATACTCTTCTTTCTCTAGAAACTTTGCCACCACAAAGCTGTATGACCATCTAGAAGGAATGATGCAAATCTTACCCTCTCAGAGTCATCAGTGTAGTTTAGAGCATCGAAACAACACTCTAATGCAATGATAAAATTCTGTGTGTCCTCCCCAGTCTTGCCCTTAAATCTCAGTGGCTCGAGTTTTAGAAAACTTATCAAATGGTTACTAGAATCGACCAGGAAGGAATCGGTCAAAATGTTTAAGGATGTGACAAGACATTCATACATGTCTTACTGAATCACGAGTAGTGGTTGAGGCTGAGGTGTTAAAACTACAACCTTCAGCATATCACGTGAACCATGCTGATTCGTAACTGACTAACTGGCGGCTTCGGCGAATCGTCGCCTAGCGGCCTCTCTAACTCTCTTATGTCGATGATGCATTTCTGAACAGAACAAACAAACCAAGCGTACATGCAGATGTTAGATTACAAAATATTGCCATAGTATCGAAACATAGATCAAAGTACTTAAACAAAGTCAGAAGGGCATACAGAGGCAAATCAAACCAACTCAATCAAAGATACGTAAGCTCCACAACAAACCCAGACAATACGGAACCTAACGCTCTGATACCACCTTTGTCACGACCTGCTCCCGGATCATAATCAACATACGAGGCGAACCGTCTATAGGAGCCCGGTTCATCTCGCACAAGCCTCAAAGTATAAAACTTCTATCCAAATTCAGATTCAAATTAATAAATAAAAAAATATCAAATAAAAGTTTAAACCTCATTTAATAAAGTAAAATATTTGCAATATCAAATACAGAAAATATTTCAAATTTAAAAAAAAAATTGTAATAGCAAAAAAAAGAACAGAATCCACAGAAATCTGGTTTGGAGCATCTAACAAACATACAAACTAGGCCCGATAAGAAAGGCACTCACTGCCGAATCAAACGCCTATGCAAAATTGACATAGGTTATTGAAAAAGACTCTCGTTGTGAACAAATTTTCAGCAAGATTAGCGATGCGGCACATAACTATTAACTAACTTGTTATTTTATATGATAATATGTTGAATTAGTATTTTTAATGTTACCATTTTATTTAAATTTAGTAAATCATCTCAGTTTTAAGAAGTTCGCTTTATTTTGGTCCATTTTCTAATGTAGTATTGAGAAAAAGTCATCATTTCATCACCAAAGTAGACATTTAATTTTCATTAAAAAAAAGTAGACATTTAATTAATTAGGAGAATGAACCATTTTAATTAAAGTTGAAATATAACTACACTAAATAGATTAGGAATTTAGAACAAATAACCATGTTAATTAAATATATTAATTTTGTTTTATTGTTTTACTGGGAAAAAATAAGAATATTAAATAACATATTATCTTAGAAAATTTTCCGTATTATTTGTTTAGTTCGTCTGGATGTATTGTAATTAATATATAGGAATTTCGACATAGATTTGGCAAGAAATGGTTTGTGTTAGTGTGGCAGTTTTTTTTACGTACTTGCAAATTAATATTAATTTACGTATATCTAACATGTTATGGTTAGACTTCCAACAGCAATCTCTTTAGAATCAGTTTTCATTCTAGTCACTAATTAAATCGTATTATTAAAATATACTTACCTCAATCAGTATAGTTTTTCTAATCAATTGCACTTATCATCTGAATTATATCTCTCTAATTTACTGATTGGTTCTACGACTACTCAATAACAACGAGAAAGAAGAAGTCATTGAAGTATTGGAGCACAATATTATACAACATTTGGTAGAAACTCTTTGAGTCTCTCTTCGTCTTTTATCTTGGTTTTTCATTTTTTTTAAATCTTGGTTTTTCATAATTAGGGCATTAGATTTTTGTTGGAAAAGCGGTACACCCATGACGGATGAACCGAACCTAAGTGGTCAAGTGTGAAATCCGAGACGTTAGATATTAGGTAGACTAACGAGACCAACTAATTATTAACAATTAGTTATGGGCTTCTTAAATGGGTTAGGAAAGCCCAATTGGGGTCCACTCATCTTATATGAGTAGAAAATCCTAATACAGATAAGGACTTTTCTAATTTGTAGAGAATAGATAGGGATAAGAGGCATAGAAAAGAAAATACGCTCTTTTCTTCCTATACAAAAGGGAGCCACCACTCTCTTTACACAACAACAAGAAGATGTTCTTCTTCTTTTCCCATTGACTTCTGCAGTGATCGAGTGAGGCATCTAAACTGCACTAGAGACGAGCTCTCCCGTCGGTAACAAACTTATTGTGGTTCGCTCGCCAAACCAACAACGAAAGGATCATCCATTAACGTTGTTCCTGCTGTCTTCTGTTGTTATGAAGAAGGTTGGTGATTTGAACCCGCTCTCTATAGAGACCAATATATAGACTAGTAGTGGATTCTTTCAATTTTGTTTTGAGTGGATCAGCATCTACGTGCGTTGGTGGTCTTCTACGTGCGTAGTTGAAACTTGTATGTGCGTTGATCACTCTTCAACGTGCATTGCAATGAATTTCACAATGAACATTTCCACCCAGTGGCTTCCTAGGTTCGTTGCACTGTGCTTTGTGTGTGTAGACGTCTGATCAACCTCTGTACCTCTAATTTTGCACGTGATTTGTGTCAGGGAGTGTCAAGAGTATTCAAATTCAAATTCCTGAGGGTCGTCTTGACTTTATTTCAATCAGGCCTTGTCTACGTGCGTTGTTCGCCTCTTCTGTGTGCGTAGCGTTTCTCCTCATCAGTCTGGATCTTCGTCAACGTGCGTTGTACCATATGCAGTATGCGTAGATGTGTATAAGTTAGATCCAGTAGCATCAGCTTCTCGTCTATGTTCGTTGTAGGCTCTACTGTATGCTTAGAATCTTATTATACATGCATTGACGTACTTTGATTACTCATAAAATATTTTGTAGTTAAATATCAGCAAGCTTTGTTAGTGTCAACAAACGTTTCTGCTACACACATTTTATAACTTTTTTATTATAAAGTTTCACTAACTCCCAAATTAAAGTTGTTTCAAATATTTCATTTTGTGATTATTTTTGTACTTTTTGCTACGCTCCATACAA
>CAODLS012471214.1:0-13180 GCA_948243855.1 Flueggea neowawraea | reverse complement strand
CCAAAACAATTTAGGATTTTTTTCATGTCCTAGATTTTTTAAAATAAAAAAGCGATTTTATTTATTTTGGTTACTTTATTTTGTGCCTGGGTTCTTCTTGAGGTTGGTATGAAAATGTCAAGTTTGCTTTACTCTATAACTTTATTTATTTTTGGTAGATATATCTGTAAATGAAAAAATGATACTGTTGCTGACATTTTGAGAAGATTAATTTGAGAGAACCAACTCTTCAGGACACCAGATGAAGACTTTGGTATTCTCCTAGAAGCTGCAGTTATGTATGATAGGCGTGTTGCTGCAATTTTAAACGAAGATGATTCCTCTGATGAAGAGATTCTCTGGAAAGAATACTCTGATGGGAAAATGTGCATGTACCCTAGATTGTTATTTATCATCACAGGTAATATGCTTATTCTAAGGCCACAAAATTGCTGAAATTTCAGTGTGAATTTATGATCTCCTTATTCTGTAAATTTTAACCTGGATTTCACACATTGAAGGTAAAGGGCCTGAAAAAGAGAAATACGAAGAAAAGATAAGGCGATTACATCTCAAGCGAGTGGCATTTCGTACTATGTGGTTGTCGTCTGAGGACTATCCGTTGCTTCTTGGTAGGACATTTGCCCCTTTTTATGAAAAAAGTGGTTCTCACATAGATAATTTATGTCACTGATGCAATTTTTTCCTAATTGCAGGGTCAGCAGATCTTGGTGTGTGCTTGCACACTTCATCTTCAGGGTTGGACCTTCCAATGAAGGTACAGCTTGGAGGAATACTATTCCGTACCTTTCTCCAAAGTGGTGATACTGTTGCAACATGTAACCTAAAGTATTTTAAGTGCATTTTAACTAATATGCTCATTTGACAAAAAATTAAAATTCTGGCATCAGGTTGTGGACATGTTTGGTTGTGGGCTGCCTGTGTGTGCAGTTGCCTACTCATGGTAACAAGATCATCTGTTTCTTTCGGCATGCATCATCGTTTATTTTATAACTTATCATTAGTAATTCTGTTCTTGGTTTGTAGTATCAAGGAGCTGGTCAAAGTTGACAAAAATGGCCTCCTATTCTCATCATCTTCAGAGCTAGCTGATGAACTGTTGGTAAATTAATTTACGTTCTCATGCTAATCTTTGTGATGGGCAAATAAAATGTCAAACAACATTACAAGTTACATATCCTGGCCTAATATGTGGATAATGAAGAGCAATTGTTGTTTTGAGGGAAGATGTATTAATCTTCTTAAACAAGGAAAACAGGAATAGTGCAGAATCAGCATGCTGAATTTCATTGATAAAGTGCATGAGCATATTTTGGCCTGCAAGAACATTTTTATAACCTCTTGCCCCAGAAAAGTCTTTCTTGCATTAGCATCTGATGGTGTGTTCGGTTAGTAAATGAACTTGAGACACACTTCTAGCATATAGAATGACAACAGATATGGTGACAATGCTATCATACATATTCCATGTGGTGTAAATCTGTCATTGGCATGAACTTTTGTTCATTTTTTATACCTTCGTACATGTGTAGATGCTGTTTAAGGGTTTTCCAAATGAATGTGATGCATTAAAGTTGCTTAGAAATGGCGCACTGCAATCAAGTTCATCAAGGTGGGCTACCGAATGGGAAGAGCATGCTGAGCCATTAATATCCAATGTAAGCTTACCTTTTCACATTGAGCTCTAGAAAGATTTGTTCTATCTGAATTTGATCTTGTTATCGCACTAATTTTTCGTATCTGAATTGCTTCATTACACCAGCTGCTGCTAGTACTTTAACTGAAACTGGTAAAATTTGCAGGTTACTACACAGAACTTGAAGTAATTTCATTACAAGTGTAGGGTTTCAACCCCTTCAAACGATCTGTTCAGTTTTGATGTACATTAGAAGATGCAGAAAATTTCCACTTGGGCTGCCAAAATTTTGCAGGTGATGGCTTCAACTCCGAAGAAAATGCTAACTTTCATAGGCAATTGCATAATTGTTTATCTTGCTTGTCTGAATTATGCAATAATTATAACACGGGCACAAATTTTCGTTATATACACTTGTCTGTGCCTATTTGTGATCTTGCATACCTATTGCAGGATGAAAATATATTTCATTCAAAAGATAGTTATCTGTTGTCTACATGTTAAAGTTTGGCAATACAGCAAATACTTTTTGTGACATTGACCGAACTTTTATTAACCTTGGCTAATTGTCTAACGTCATCAAAATTGTATTGTAATTATAACTAGGTTAAAGTCTGACTTGTCACTTTAGAAGATTTTCTGTTACTCATCATTTATTTGATCTTTTAAACCTAATTGCTTGTTGATATTAGGGGTGTCAAAACATGTGTTGGGTTTGTGTTGTATCGATCTATTCTAGTGACACGATTAAGGTTAACACAAATATGACCTATTTATTAAACATGTTGATGCGATACGACACGATTATTAAAGGGGCTGATACGACACAATACGAGTAACCTATTTAATAAAATGAGTCTTTTTTTTATGAAAATTTGATAGGACACGTTTAATCCATTTAACTTGTTCAATAATTATATAAAACTTTTATGATCCATTTAATTCATTTAATATTCTAACACAATTCAAATTAAAAAAATACAATTAAAATTCACAAAAAAAAATCCAAATGATATGTTCACAAAAACCATCCAAACCACTCACCCCGAACCGCTCAAATCGATAACCTTTGCATCTTTCACAAATTTCCAGCAACAAACCACCGGCCATTCAAACATTTTAGATTCAAGAACATCATTCAACATTACAACACAATTAACCCACTCGTCTCTCTAGGTTTAAAATAATGGCTTATTGGGATTGGATAATTTGATCGACCTTAGTATCCCTTTCCTCCATTTTAGCATCTCTTACATCCATCTTCGACATAGATTGCATCAACAGGTCTTTTATGGGTGGTTTCTTTTCTTGGTGTTTTGTTGGGGCGGTGGTTGGGTTTGTTGTTGTTGATAAGGCGGTGGCCTAAGTTGGAAACTCGAGGGTCCCACATGTCTAGTTTGGTAGGCATTTTGGGTTTTTCAAGAGAAATTTGAGTGACTACACCATCCCAGATTATAAGTATTTGAATAGGGGTCATTTCTAGGTTAGGGCTTAGCAAAATCTCTCACATAATTCACCTCTTTATACCCAACACTTGTTCCTTGAGTAAACCCACAAGTAGCATCGGTATGGCCAATTGCACCACAAAATGAACATTGCTACCTAGCCATCGACTCTCTATTGATCAACATATTCAATTTTCTCGACATGTCAACAACTTAGGATGTTAAGTTGAATGAAGAAAAAGATACCTCATTAATTCCCGCTCTTCTACCTCTCATTGACTTTTGTTGGGAATTGGTGGCAAGCATCTCATAAATGTCATAAATCTCCTCGGTCGTCTTGTCACCAAAATAGCCTCCCGTTGTGGTGTCAATAAGTTTTTGCCTATGCATAGTTAAGTCATCATAAAAGAATTGGGTGAGCAATGCCAATGAGAATTGGTGGTAGGGGCATTGGCTCAACGACATTTTGAATCGCTTCCAAGCTTCATGAAATGGCTCACCTTTCATTTGATAAAAAGAGCAAATCTTGTACCTCAACTTCACCATCTTTTGAGGCAAATAGTATTTCAATATGAATTTCTCATACACCTCTTCCAAAGTGCCAAGAGATCCCTCTGGTAGATTGATCAACCAAGTCTTAACTCTATCCTTCAATGTATAAGGAAAGCAATGCATTCGTAATTCATCTTCCTCCAATCCATGCAAAGGAAATGTTTGAATAGTTGTGTAAAACTCCCTCAAAAAGGTCAATGGATCCTCTGATGGCAAACCATGAAATGAAGGTAGCATATTGAAGTGAATGTTCTTCGATTCATAGTTTCGAGCCGTCGAACTCAATCGAATGCAAGAAGGTAAAGCTCCAATCACTGGCCTTTGTATATTTCTCAAGCTCATGTGCATCGACATTTGGTTGCCAAGGCCATCTCCCAGTTATTGGCCCACTCTAGTTTCCTCACCATGATCATTGCGAAGTCTAGGATTGTTTGCCATCCTTTCCCTCCTTCTATTATCTTGGTTGGATCTACACAATCTTTTGATAGTTAGTACTAAAGGAGTGACCACTTCGTTTCTCGATTTGCTCTACCTTTCAAACTTCGAGAGCACCTCAAAAGCATGTATTACCTACAAATGCAAATGAAACAAACAAATAAACAAAAAGAAAAGAAACAATCATAATTGGCAGCGTCGTTCCTAGTAACAACGCCAAAAACTTGATCGACTCTATCGCAAGCGCATGGTTGTCAAAGTAATTTTAACCTTTAGAGTACTTCTAGGGTATTGAATCTACGAGAACAAATACTAAATGTGATCGACATGTAAAAAGAAAGCAATAAATTCCAAGAGTTAATTTTTGATTTTTTCATTAAGCAACATAAAAATTAATAAAAGCAAGCAACTAGAAATGATATGGATTAACCAATAAATTATATGGCGTTAGGACTTTCGAGATTAGACCAAGAATCCTATCTATATTGATGAACGAGTTTTAAGGTTTTTGATTGTTCTTTCCACTTACTCGTTTAAAACCTCTCTCGAGTTCATTTAAGTTATATTTACATTTATTAGGAGGGTCTTTTCTGCCTCACCTAGCTAAACTAGAGTCCTTAATTCTTTTAAAAATTTTATCGAACACCTTACCTACGAAGAATATGTATATCCTAAGCTAGCTAAGTTTAATACTTATAAATCTCATCTAGACTTCATCTTTCGATCCTTCACCTAGACTTATCAATACTATCATAATGATGATTAAGCGCAACAATAGTCATTCAAACAAGTCATTAAATCAAATCCAGAGTATATAACAAATATGGAATTCAAAACATAATACTCATTCATAAATATAACAAATAGTCATCAAGAGTCTACATCTCTAAGTCCTAACAAAAGATTGAAGCTACCGTGATAATGGAAATCAAAATAAGACAATGAGCATAAACATAAATCATGGTAAACAAATACTTGGTTCTGTCATAGAGCTCTACATCGGGCTACTGTTGGGATACTGAGCTACACTTTTGTATTTTGTGATTAACTCTGATTATTTTATATTGTTATTAATATTTTTGCTATATTATATATATATATATTGATATATATTTTGATATATATATATATATATATATATATATGGTTTTCTTTTATTTATAAACTTTTTTATAAATGTTTTAAATGAATAATTGGATAAGTCGGGTAGAATGTTTATCCACAGAGGCTTGTGCGGGATGAATCAGGTTTTCACAGAAGGTCCTCCTCATATACCCGTCACGGACCCGACTATGGGTCGTGACAGAAATAATTTAGTTCTATATTATGAATTTCTCTAGTTTAACCACATTTTGGTGCCAGGATGATCAAATTAAATTTTGTTGACAATATAAGTTTTAGGAGTTATGGCAATGTGACATATGTGGATTTATATCTAAATAAGGGTTTGGAAAATAGATTTGGCCCTTGTTATTATCAAATTTGAGATTTGGCATTGGCTTGATTAATTTCATATGACATTGTATTATTCTTTACCATTTATTTGAAACTGAGATTTTCATTGTCACAGGCAATATGATTTCAACTTGACCCATTTTATTGTAAAGAGAGTTGAAATTATTATCTTGAATAGTGTTTATTTTTCTTTGCAAACTCGATTCCTAGTTTGACTTTTTAGCCTATGAATTCTAACACTTTTATTCCTGTAATTATGAACATTTTTTTCTATATACGCTATGCTATGCTATGCTAATATTAGTATTTACTTGCCTTCAATAACCTGTTAATACTCCTATGTAATCTAAATTATAAATAAGTTCATTGCACAACTTTTTTAATGGAAAATAAAACAACTATGTTTTTGGAGAAAGTATATTATATTAAAAAATTATAAAAAATTTGAAAATAACATCTTTTAAAAAACTATTATCTCAAATTTTATGAAAATTCAGTAGTTTCAATCTAATTTTTCACTTTTTAGTGGCGTTTGGGTTTTACAATATTTTCTACAAATATATTGTTTTTGATAAAAAACAAAAATTTGTTTATAAAATATAATTGAATGAAAAAAATAGGACAATAAAATTGCAGTGTTTCTTCTATTTAGAGGAAAATATTTAACTCTTTTAAGAATTGTTTTTATATTTTATTATTTTTATAACATTATATTTTAATTTTTATGCAAATTTTTTTATTTAATTATTTATATACTGCATCGTTTAAACTTTTTCTTATTTATCTAGAACATTTTTTTCAATTATTTTTTTATTTGAAAACATAATATTAATTTTTTTATTTTATAAGAAAAGCACAATATGCTCGATGCTAAATACAAATTCAATTAAAAAAATCTATCACATGCATCGCAGGCACATATGTAAAATTTTTATGTAATTTTTAATTTATGTGTCTTATACATTACACACTTTTTTAATATGTCACATTTCTATTTATTTTATTTAATAAATAATATTTAGTCATAAAATTTACACAACTTTTCAAAATAGTTATAAAAACAATATTCATGTATAATGCACGTGTCCACAAACCTAGTGGGTTTAAATGCTAGGATTTTAGAAGTTGAAGGGCCTCACAGGTGAAAAGTGAAGTTGAGGGGACTGATGGGAAAAACTGGAAGGTCAGGGGCCAATTTTTGGTTTAATCGTTTCTCGTTGCTTCTGCTTCATCAAAACAGACTTGCCCTGCTCGTAGGAAAGCCTTTAGACCAGTTCTTCTCATCATCATTAATCATCACTCCATGCGCACGATAGCAACGACCGTTACTTCTCACCACTCTAAACAGAAGCACACACTTCCCTTCAAAAACAACTCTCCGAGAAAAAGTCTCTGCTGTTTCCACTCATCCAGATTCTTCCGTCACGACTACTCTCTGAATGCTCAACACGTAATCACAGGTAAATCACCTCTACTACACGTCGTTTCTTCATATCTGATCTGATTCCTTTGACATTCAAGTTAGCTTCTCGGAGGTAATCTTCAGTGAATAGACTCTGTATTGTTTGTTTCTCGAGAAAATTCACATGTGGAGAAGGAAATTAATGAGGTGAATGATCAAAAATTTTGTTGACTAAATATTATTGTTCGACGTCGTTTTTCAGATTACGACTCTTTTGGCATGAGAGGAGTCCAGCGTGAAGCGTCCTCGATGTACAAGCGAATGTCGTCCAGAGATAACGCTAGTATGTTAGCCGACGGGGAAAATCATTCAGGTAAAAGAAGAAAAAATCATTCTCGTTCACGTAGCTTCGATGTTAACGGAAGCTAGAATGCAGTGATCAATTTAAAATTCGAAACTTAGAATGCAGTTCGCCAAGTTGATCAAGTACTAATTTAGCATGATTTACTATGTTTTTGTGTGTTGTTGTAGCATTTTTGAAGGAGGATGATATGGATGTTGAAGGGGAGACAAGTAATCCGCCGTGGAAGAGGTCATTGCCGCATGTTTTAGTTGCGACGATATTGTCCTTTTTGTTTGGCTATCACTTAGGGTCTGCATGCAAGATTTAGCTTTTTCTTCCCTTTTTTTGTTTGGAATGTTATGATGATGATGATTAGAGTATTCATCGTTTTATAGTGTGGTGAATGAGCCTCTTGAGAGCATCTCGATCGATCTTGGATTCAGAGGGAATACACTGCACGAAGGTAGCATTTGTAATGTATTTATTTCCTTCATTAGGATGTAATACATGCTTTTGTGTTTAGATTTGTGACTGTTGCTTGATTTGTTTGAAGGCTTGGTGATTAGTACATGCCTAGCTGGTGCATTCATTGGTTCATTATTCAGTGGTTGTATTGCTGATGGGATTGGGCGTTGTAGGACATTTCATTTGTGTGCTTTGCCCATGATAATTGGTGCTTCTACAAGGTAAAGTGTTTACAGCTAGAAATAATTACTTGTATAATAATGAATCCGATAGATTTTGTTAGGTTGTACGTCAGTACATTGGTTTTAAGTGCAATTGTTTCATTTTTATCTGTTAAGATGGAAATCCTAAAAAGTGGCATAAAATTTAGGATATTAAGGGGTGCCTTCATCCTTCATCACTTTATTTCATTATATCATGGTAGATTGTTGACTGATTATAATAATTTAACTGAAAACGGCATACTGAGATAATGGTAGATAAATTGGTTCACTTTCAGATTGGGTGATAATTTTCTATCTTAACCTTACTTTGTTTACCTTTTCAGAATTGATGCTTTCATGAAACTATGTGAAAAAAAATGATAAATCGAGCTCCTGCATGAGTCTACATTGTTAGATTGCCAGCAACTTCCTCTTGGCAGCATAGTTACTGTTAAGTTTAAAGATTTTTGCTTGAAAATGTTAGGAACAAGATCGCAGCTGCTAATGTCTTTTGAAGCAGTTAATATCTTTCGTTTAATTTTAAATGCATCTGTCTTTCTTAAAATCTGACTTTACCTTAATATCCAAATGAATGGCCTGCACTTCAGTGCAACAACAAAAACTTTGGCTGGTATGCTTGTTGGAAGGTTCTTAGTGGGGACTGGAATTGGCCTTGGTCCACCCGTTGCCTTGGTCCACCCGTTGCATCTCTTTATATGAGGTATGGAAAAGTTGTATTCATACTGCTTTGATTTTTTTGCAGTACAGTAAGAATCGGAAAAATTGCTTAGACATAGAAATACAAGTTTCAAATTCCGTCAGAGAACAACTTCATGAATTTCTTAATTTCTTTTGTTGTCTTGTCCTCCGAATTCATCAAACAGCATTCCCCAAATCACTTCAAAATTTTCATTCCACAAAGCTTTGGAACCCAGTTTCCATGAACTTTGTCTTTGACTCTGTGAAGTTCTTCTTGCCTAGCAAATTATTCCCAAGTTTTTGGTAATATGCCAAATGCACTATTGACGAGAAGGATTGTCTCCCATACATTTCAATTATGTTTCAAATATCCGCTTATAGGTTTTTGGTTATCCACCCAATGCCAATTCACAAGAAAGTAATATGGAATGTCTGTGATGAAGAACCCCAACAAAATGTACACAAGGCATATTGTACATGTTCACTGAGTACGTGTTGTTGAATATAGCAATATCATTGTACTCCTCACAAGCGGCCTTTTCTTCTTTCATCAACCCATTAAACCTATCCTAAGTGACCTTTTACATATCAATTGCATAAAATAATCTTTTTTAAACTTTGGAAACCTTATAAACTTATTTCCCATAGCTTCTATGGCCCTTTTACTAAGCTTTAGGGCCTGTTTAGTTTGGAAAATAGTTTTCTGTTTTTTATTTTCTATTATATTTCTATGAAAGCTCTTGTTTTCTATAGAGAACAAGTGGAAACCGTTGGTTTCCGCAGAAAATAAGTGAAAAAGTGAGTTTGAACAACTTTTTAATTTTTTTAGTATGGTAGTTTTCTGTGGAAAACTAGGTTTTGAACAATTATTTTAGTTTTATGTTTGCGTTTTCAATTTTTAAACTAAACAGGCCCTTAATCTTCTCATCCCATCTACGTAGTGTCTGTGGCTGAACAGGCATGTTTTCGGCGCGTCTGGATCAGAACATAACTTCTTCCAAGCTATTGCAGGTTTATATCCCAGAAACATTCTTGACATCCAGATAACATTTGATGTATGGTTGAACCTCCATGTGCTGTCTAATGAATCTGGTTTTACTTGGACTTGGTTTGTGGTTATGGTTTGTCATTGTACTGTTTACTTCCTATACCTCACTATCCGTCATTGATGCATTGGTTGCGCTTTCAGCCTTTTCCAATTGATGAGTTTGTACATGTAAACTATTGTTGGTACTTCGATCACCTTTGCTCAATCATAGTAATGGTTCGGATTGTAGTTTGGCATCTTGACCTTGGAACAAAGAAGACTTAACTACATCTTTGCACCTTATGTGTTTATTTGGAATTTGCACAACTTATTGAAATTTCTGAAGTACATTCCAATTTCAGGATCTGCATGTTTGCCCTGGGACTCCCCTGCTTAGCCCATTTCTTGTAGAAGTCCTTCCTGCCCTGCATTGTCACAGGTTACCTTGGGAACAACATAACAGTCCCACAAAACTTTACCTGCCATGTTTCATGGTTGCTGTCTTTCCCATTACAGCACAGTTAGTTGTGTCTACAGTAAAACAACCTTCATCTTTTTGTTGGACGGTGTTCATTTGCATGTTGGATTGTGATCCCATTGCAGTCCCTTGGCTATTGTGCCCAAAAATCTAGCAGTCATTATCCCTTTAATATGAATTTCCCATATAAAAATTCTCATATTTTGCAATATTTTGCTTTAGTATATCATTCTGAAAACACTCAACTATCACATTGTCACCTTTGACAAAATTATTGAAGAGTTTCCATCTCCACCTTGCTTCCTCAATATATTCACTCTTATAAGCTATATTTCACTTCATAAATACAATTTTCTAGTTCCTAAACCCTATGCTTGCACTAAATTTCATTATAGAAAACAAGCTTTATGAATTTGGAGTACAGAATTTTTCAATGTTGCTTTTATTTTAGTAATATTTTCATATACAATAACAATTGTTCCCTTTATGTGAACTCCTATTTTTGTGCAAGCAGGTTTCTCCCGCTTTTGTGAGGGGCACTTATGGAAGCTTTATACAGATTGCAACATGTCTTGGTCTTAGGGGGGCTCTGTTTATTGGAATCCCTGTCAAGGAAATTGGTGGATGGTAAGTATGCATGAGAAACTATCATATTTGTGTTTCTTGTTGAATAATTTAACCACATAACTTATAAAAATACATGCTCAGGTGGCGCATTTGTTTTTGGGTGTCTAGTATTCCTGCTGGAATTCTAGCTGTTGCCATGTTTTGCTGTGCTGAGAGTCCACATTGGCTGTCTAAGGTTTGCTTCTAATTTTATGATATTCTCTTGCTAGATATTCTTTAGCTATATTCTGTACGCTTCCAATTGAAACCGAAGAAAATCTTGTATGCTGGGAAAGATATTTTTTTCCTCTCTTTTTGAGGAAAAAAATTGTAAAAATGGGCTCATATAATGTAGCATGAGACTTTATCTGGTTAAAAACATAAATTGCTTCCATTGTACATGGATGATGAAAAGCAATGTTATTGTATCCCATCTTTTTGTGTCATTTTTTTGTGATACCAGCAAGAAAGAACTGTTGAATTTGAGAGGCTTTTAGGTGGCGGGCATGTCAGATTTGCAATGCAAGAATTATCCAATTTGGACAGAGGAGATGATGTGGATCCTGTGAAGTTATCAGAATTGATTTATGGTCGTTATTTTTATTTTTCTTCTGGGGCACTGCAACATGCTTAGTGAGTATGTCTATTTGTTTTTCATGTTATAGGCTGTCATTCTTTTTTATATCTTCCGACTCTCCTTTCTTTCTTTCCTTTCTGGTGGGCTTTGTTATTCATATGCTTCTTTTGCAGTTGTTTTTATTGGGTCAACCCCTATTTGCTTTACAACAGCTATCTGGTATAAATGCTGTTTTTTATTTCTCATCAACTGTGTTTAAAAGTGCGGGAGTTCCATCGGACTTGGCAAATGTCTTTGTTGAAATTGTAAATTTATCAGGTATACTTTCATTGCATAGGATGTATTTTTGTGAAAGTTGATTGATGCAATATCTCATTCTGTTATCTGATTACCTCAAGGATCCCTTGCTGCGATGGTTTTGACGGATAAACTAGGAAGGAAAGTGCTGCTTCTGTGGAGCTTCTTTGGAATGGTACATTCTAATCATATTACTTGGAAGATCCACTCCAGATGTTAAAATTTCAAGAAGTTTGATGAGTTGATTGAATGCAGTTTTAGGATAGCCAAAATTGATGCTAAGATGGCTTTTATGAATTATGAAATTAGGATTGCATCATCAAGCCCAACTTTAATGATGCTTTTTTTCCTTCTTCTCATTGACTCTATGATCCTTGTTGAGAAACAACTACTGTGCTGTATTTCTTTAAAATGCCTTCAGGTGCATTTGCTTTAAATTCCTCACATATTTTGTCAAAATTTTAACAACTTCAATGACCATCATATGATCACGGAGCCTCACCATATAACTTAGCCCGATTGCTGCAGTCTGTAATCTTGCAAGTGGCCGACGTAGTTGAATTTTTGAACAGGAAAAGATGGCAACATCTGCACAAATAGAAATGAGGGGCTTTTCTTTTTTCCTTTTTGTTAAGTTTGGCTAATTCCACTGACTTAGATACCCCAGTCCGAATGTTTTCGTTGCCAAAAGAACTCCTTTAAACAAATTAAAAATTATATTTCACCAGGCCAAGTCCTAAAATATAATGAAAAATTAAATACCCTTGCATTCATTACTTTTGGTTATCTGGTTGAGGAGGACTAGTAAACAGTGAAGTTAGATTTTTTATCTTCTGTGGAGCATAATCATGGTAGTAGTAGCTCCATCCATCTTTTAAAATGATTATACATTTTTATCCTTCTGAAACAAGCGAGCTTGTAGTGTAGGTAACTTCATGATGCCCCTTCTGCATGCAGGCTGTATCGATGGGACTTCAAGTTGCTGGAGCAAGTTCTTATGTGTTAGGATCTGGAGCTTTGTACCTGTCTGTTGGTGGCATGCTTATGTGAGTATTGGTTTTCCTCGTAACTGTTAAATTATATTATGTTCCTTGTTATAATGCATATCATGTTAACAATGGGCCCCTTTTGCTTAACAATGACCCTAGGATCAGAGCGTGACGACACTCATTTTCTTGCATAGAAGTCTTCCATTTTACTGTAGTTTATTCATATTGCCTTTCATCCTAAATGAACAATCCTTGCCCAAAAAGGTAAAAACATAAACTAGATAGATGCAGGATCAACACTTGTAATGATGATAACTTGCTAATTGCCTCATCTCTGGCCATCATCACATCCAAGTGGTAGGTCTGTAAATCTAGTAGTAAGGGGATCAATGAAATGGGTAGGTCTTTGAGAAAGTCTTGTACTTGATTCCTTTTGGCAGCCACTTAGAAAAACTCATAATTAATCTAAGATGTTGGCAGTGGCAACAGATGACAAAAATGTAAATTTCTGAATTGACAATGTCAGGACATGTGCCCATATCTGAGAACTTCTCTGTACAGGTATGTCTTC
>CAODLS012470783.1:0-13415 GCA_948243855.1 Flueggea neowawraea | reverse complement strand
CTTAAGCTTCGAGACTAATCAAGGAAGTTAGTCTCATTCAATTTCTCCTTCTCAAGGATTGATTGCAATGTAAAGATTGATGTGTTGTTGTTTGTTGCCATTATTTCTACATACAAAATATGCAAAGATTAATAAGAGGTGTTTTGAATACTCCCACTAAAATTAATATCCCTAAATTTAATTTAATTTCTAGACATAGTGGGTACAAGATCCATATTTCACTTAAAGTTAAGTCAGCTGAGCAAGTGCTTAACCTTAGCTATTAAGCTAGAAAACTCCTTTTCAATTATATCAAATATAATTCTTGTATTACTAGGAATTTTGACATCTCATGTCCTGGCATTTAAATCAATTTCTATGCCTTCGGCCTAAAACCATTTTTGCCACGACCCATAGTCGGACTCGTGATCGGCGTACGAGGCAGACCGTTTGTGGAAGCCCGATTCGTCCCGCACAAGCCTCTGTGATCAGATATACTACCCTACTTATCAAAATATTTATTTAAAATATTTACAAAAATGTTTATAAATGAAATAAAACTATATATATAAATATTTACCAGTAAATATATATATATATACATATATTGTATATCAAAATATTAATATAGTTATAAATCATCAGAGTTATCCCATAATACAACAGTGTAGCCTAATACCCAAACAATAGTCGAATGTGGAGCTCTATGACATAATAACATAGAGTCCCGAACGAGGGAACTCACAGTAGACAAAAGCGTCTCACTAGGTCGAGGTACGGGTCAGATGATGTGCGTCCAAAAGATGTCACCTGCGAACAAAGATATAACATGGACAACAGAAGAAAAAGGGATAAGATTCCCTAGTGAGAAAACAACACATTAGGCCATCTCGTACGTGCCTCACAAAGACTGGTTTGAAAACACCTTTCAAAATATCGCACACGTACATATATACCATATAGTATACACACTATATACATAGTATATTTTTCCAAAATATGTTTTACCAAAACGTTCGCATCCAGAACATTCACATGCATTCATGCAATATACACATATACTTGTATATTCATAATACGGGACCATGAAATATTTCCATATCCAAATAGCAGTATGGACTCCGCCACCTGTCTGCTCAATAAACGCGTATATCTGGCCTAGATACACGGTCACCACAAATCCCTGGTGACTAGGGCCAGAAACATTCAATGGTATACCAAAGACTACATACTCCGTAGTAGGGTGATAACATACAATGGTATACCAAAGACTACATACTTCGTAGTAGGGTGATAACATACAATGATATACCAAAGACTACATACTCCGTAGTAGAGTGATAACATACAATGGTATACCAAAGACTACATATTCCGTAGTAGGGTGTCCCCATGTCAATGTGTTATATACATAGTATTCCACATACAATCATGCAATATCTTTTTATTTATACCATCATTTACAAAACATTCTTGTATATATATACCTATATATACTTTAGATTTTCCATATCAAAACGTTGGTTAATAATAATCACATATCCAGATTATTAATTAACCCAATAATTATTAGTCAATTTATGTCATAGCCAAACATATCAAAAATAGCATACTTAATTTTGAAAAACACAGCCTATGTGTCTGAAGCTGCTATTTCACTCACCTGGTATCCAAAGCTGAGGATCCAGTAAAATATCGCTCGCAGGTGGCTGCTCCTTCTGGCAGGCACACTGAGTTGTACATATGCAGACATAGCAAATATCAATATGTGGTACTGTGGCAGTACCGATGCATGTATGTGTATGCAAATGATGACTAACTCTCGATGGCATCGAGAACTTATGCCCAAAATACCGAAACTCTCATATTAATCTATACCCGATCGATCGAACACTCATATTGGCTGCAATCAGCCTCTCAAGCAAGGATATAGCCTCAGATCGTACAAACAACTTCAAAATCATCAAGAATCCAAATCCCCAAATTCAGACTTCTTGACCCACTCGACACAAATTGTTAAATCTTGACACCCAACGTCAGATCTATGTACTTTTAACACCTATCTATCATAATACATCCGATACAACTCTGTATCTAATGAGAAATCTACCAAAATCTGGAACCCCAGCTCGGATCAAACTCATTTCGTTCAAACACAAAATCCTTGGAAACTGAAGCTAGAATCCCATGGTTACAACCTTAACCAAGCTTAATCTACCCATATTTAACTTCCTTTACAACAGAAAAGGAAGATCTGAACAAAACCCCAAAATTCGTTCAAAACCCTAGATGAACAAATATGAGGTGAAATGACGAAAAGAAGAGATCAAAGAATGATTCTTACCTTCAGAATCAAAATGGAAGTGCTGAGGAGTGATTGCAAGTGCAGAGGAGTAGTTGAGAGAGTGATTTCGGTGATTGAGATGAGTTATGACAGAAGAGTTGTAGGTGTGTGTATTTACAGAACCTCAAAACTGAAACGTGGTATTTCATTTAATGACAGCAGAAAAGGCCTATCTACGTGCGTTGAACCTTTCTCTACGCACTTTGATCGTGTACTAAGTGCATAGACAAAGCTCCTGTGTGCGTAGACGGCAGATCTGACAACCTTTCCCTCACGAATCCAGGATCAACGTGCGTATCACCAAGTGTTGTGCACGTAGATCACCATGCTCACCACGGTTCCAAGTCCAAATCACGTCCAACGTGCACGGACGTCTCCAACGCACAAAGACGTGCCCATGAACACTCACGGTCTGGATCATACATCCATCTACGCACGTAGCACAATCACCTACGAACGTAGACGACACCCTGACCTCAATCTATGCACTTAGAACGTCTCCAACGCACGCTGATGACCTGCTATGTGCCTTGCACACACAAACCACCTCCAACATTCTCGATCGAAGTTTAACACCTCAAAGCCCCGAATTTCCCTGAAGTCTTGACGCAATACCATCAAATTTCGATCAGAATGAACGGGATATTATAGTTTTGATAGCCATGTTAAAGCTAACCAGAACCAAAATATGGATACAACCATTATCCACCCTTGCCTATCTAAGGTAATCGAGCACACTCTACAGAGGCAAAAACTTCACATCAAAGAATAAAGGTTTGACAAGCATTGATTATGGAAGACATTTTTTGACTTGCTATTTTTATAGGGATTACGTATTGTTAGTTGGTTTACGTGAGATTCAATATAGATCATACATCCATGGAATACATTCATCACATATATGTAGCATAAAGTAAACGTGACATGACAAAACCCAAATCTAAAATTGATCTCACAAGCCAGTGTGATGATCAAGGTCAACCTAGGGTGATTTTCAATCTTCATTGCAACGAACGGCCTCTACCACTGCCCTGACAACCTTAAATCTGGCTCCTGGAGCCCCTACCAGCTCCTCTGCCTGCATTGGTACTCACTGTCCCTGAGTCTCCTACAATGGAATATCCTGTTCGAGTATCGGTACCCCATTTCACAGGACACTTTGTTACTTTATGGCCTGGATGTCTGCAATGGAAATAGTTGTCTGTAGCTCTATTACACAATCCCGTATGCCTCTTCTTGTATATCACACAGGACGGGATCAAACTCCCAGAGCTCTGTCCCCTACTCTGCCTAGCTGGTTGTACCATGTTGTGGCTCTGAGTACTCTAAGATCTCTGCCCTCTAGATGAATGTCGGTGTCCCTGCTCCAACTGAGATATCTGATCATGGCCATACTGGCCTCCAGACACACCCTCTATCTTGGCCCTCTCGGATGTCTCTCATCCATATACTCCATCCCTCTCGCAGATTCTGCTATCTGTCTCACAGTGGTCAAACTCAATGTCACCACTACTCTACTGATCGTGGGTCACAACCCATCCAGGAATTTCCTAGCCAACGCCTCCTCTCCCTGACTCTGGGGAGGCGCGTACCTACTCAAGTCCTTAAACTTGTCCTCATATTCCGTCACCGACATGCTCAGTCCCTAACAAAAATTAATGAACTTATTTGCCTTCTTGTCCCAAATGCTCTGGGGAATGACAGAAGAAATGAGCTCCTCCTTAAATCTGGCCCAACTGAAACCCTCTCGAGCCTCAAGGCTCCTCCACCATCTGGCTGCTCGACCACTCAGGAAAAATGCCCCGAGTCTGACCCTAGTGGCATCATCAGTAATGCCTCGAGCCTCAAAACAATGCTCCACCTCCAGAAAGAAATCATAGGGATCCTCCCCCATCACACCAGAGAATCTAGGAGGTTGTAGGTTCATGAACCTATCCAATACATCATTCTTCTTTGCCCGTGGTGCTACCACAAGGGCATCAACTGCTAAGCTGGTGGCACTACTGGTGGAACTACAGCTGCCCCAACCGGCGGAACTGGTTGATCAACTGCTAGCTGATCAACTGCTGACTGACCATGCTGAGCTCTCTCTATCCGCTCAAGAACTCTAGTCATGCGCTCAAACATCTCCATCTGAGCGGTAATAAGCTGTTGGAGTTGAAGCTATTGCTGAGGCACTAGCGCTGCAGCCTCTAGCGCACTATGTGAATCATGCGGATCCACAACAGAATGAGCAATAGGCTCAACAAGTACTCGTCTAGGTTTACCTCGGCCTCTACCTCTACCACATGTCATATCTACAGATACAGACAGGCAGAACACATATGCAAATGTTAGCATGCTACATGATCACCACACTACCAGACATATATCAGAAGGGTATACAGAAGCAATTGGACTGACTCGATCAAAGATACCTATGCTCCACACCGATCCCAACTATACAAATTTTACGAAACCTAGGCTCTGATACCAACTTTGCCACAACCCATAGTCGGGCCCGTGACCAGCATACAAGGCAGACCATCTGTGAAAGCCTGATCCATCCATAATCAGTAAAATATGATTATCTACTTAGCAACATACTAATATTAATTCATTATTATTCCCATGATAATAATCAATTAGGGACATTTAGAATAATATTCTTTTTAACCTTAGGGTTTTACTATCAAGTCAAACTTGATGGCATAAGGAAGAATAAACTATTCATGGAGATTTTATCTTCATAAAATATATATTATAATATTTTATAGATATGAAATGAAATGCCTCTTTATTAAATGATAAATCGAATGATAATATACATATATGATTGGGCTAGGGCAACAAAACTAACAAGCCGATGGATCACCATCGTCACTCGAAGAAGAATCATAATCTCTTCTTTTCTTTTTATTCTTCTTCTCCTTGAATTTCTCCATGTTTTCTCTTTCTCTCATCATTTTCCTTAGCAAATTTTTATATTGAGAACATCTTTTGGAGTAATACCCCAATTCTTTATCTTCCTCTTCATCCAAGCTTGTTTCTTCTTCACTCTCGTTTTCTTGAATATGTGTGTAAGCTTTTAAGGCCTTGTCATGCTTGGGTCTTTCTCTTCTTTCCCTTAGCACAATCTCATAATTGATAAGTGAGCCAATTGGAGCACTAAACTCTAACAAGTTCAAATATTTGAACTCCATGATGACGGTGACTGTTGCACCCCACTTTTAGGCAAGGAAAGCAATATTTTATTGACCTTTTTGCTACTAGATATTTGTCTACCAAGAGAGAAAAAATTATTAGTGATTTTTGGAAAATGATCAAGCATATGTATAATGCTTTTTGCATCCTTCATAATGAACAACTAATAGTCATGTATAAGCATATAGATTTTGTTTTTTTTTTACTTGAGTTGTGCCTTCATGAACAACTTCTAACATTGCCCATATCTCATTGGCATTCTTATAAGAGAAAATTGTATTATACTCTTCTTGATTCAAAGCACAATACAAGATTTGAGTACCCTTAGAGTTTAGATTAATAAATTTTCAATCTTCATCGTTGAAATCTTTACTCCTTAGGTGTGCCATCTTCATTTTTTGAAATCATATGCTTGAATAAAAATAGACATCCTTTTCTTCCATGAAATAAAATTAGAGCCATCAAATAAATGAGGGATGTAAAGAGAAGCACTAGAAACACATGCATTAGGAGGACTGGAATCCATTTCTTTGATGTGGATCTTTTCTCCAAGGATGTTAAGCCTTCTAGAATGGAGACCTCTTTGATACCACTTGTTGGAAATTTTTTGGTGGTGCCTCAATAGAGTTATGAGAGTAAGGAAAAGAGAAAACAAACATAATGATTTATATTAGTTCGGCCAACATTGCCTATGTCCACTACCTAAGTCTCCACTTATGATTTTTCCAATTCCACTATAATGATGATCGATTGTTGCTCTATCCAGCAATGCCTTACAATAAGGCTGTTTGGGTTTCACGCCTCTAATGTTAACACAAGGTTGATTCCTGAATTTCACCTCTAAAGCTCTCACAATATTGTTTTCTTAGGTTCACAACTAACCTTTCCCACATCCAAAATGTATACAAAATGAATACAAATAATAAAGCACTGTGCTAGAGTTTTGTTTATGAACTTGATGCTTTTGATTTTGCCTCTAGCTTAATCTTTGGTGTTTTTGATGGTTTGATATGAGTTTTAGCACAATATTATCATATGTTGTTCCACCATTTTTATGCCCTTCTTGACATATTTATAGCCTTTCCAAGCCATATAATCATTGGACATAAACAACTAGCCGTTGGAGTGCATTTAATGTTTCTTAAGCCTTATGGAATTCCCTAACAATCATTATTGATGCTCTTACATATGTGAATCATCATTTTCTCCAATTAATGTATGTTACCTAACCTTTACGAATGTTAATCTTGATCCAGAATGATCTAGTAGCATCTGTTTCCATAAAGCACTACTTTTACATGCATTATGTCTAGCTTATGTAAGTTATAGCCCTTTAAAGTACGTTATTGTTTTGTTTATATAAGTTATGGCATGTTAACGGACATTATAGTTTCCTTAATGTACGTTAGACAGTTCCAATGCTTTGTTTTACAACTCCACTCTTTCGACATGTTTAACTCCAAGTCTAACATTTTGCTTACCATTAAAATGTAGAAGGATCTTGATGTTGATCACATATGATCCAACAATCTCCTCATTTTTTATGATGACAAAACTTTCAAGAATTTATATGCAACATCAAGGTAACAATTTTGATCAACGATCTTATCCTTGTCAACAGTTTAGAATGATGCAAAAGAATGCAGAATCGTGAAAAAAAAATAAAATTATCTACCCTTTTCATTGAAAACTCGACAAATTCATTCAATAAGTATGGCTCAAGGATGATGTTTGTTTATTTTAAAAATTTGTAATTTTATTGATACTGAAATTTTCATTTTGGATAATCATTGTGAAAATGTGAAACAATTGATGGAATTAGAGTTTTTATATTCGGGAAAAGGGAATATTTCTCGTATCTATAAAGTTTGTAAGGGCTTTTATTGTGTAAAGTAACAAGAACTATCTCTTTAGGCTTATTTTATGAATATCAAGAAACATATGAAGAATTTTATGCCTTGTTGTACTACGTAAAAGTTCAACAGGCTCAACAAGAGCATATGGTTGTGATTAGTTTCTTAGTTGGTCTTAATACTCAGCTTGATACTGCCAAGTCCCAAATTCTCTTTAGCATTGATATTTCGTCTCTACATTAAACATTTACTAGAATATTCCGCATTGAAGCTTATACTTTTATTATTCCATCTAGTCAATCCTTTAGTTCTTATAGTAACCATGGTGCTCACAGTAATACTGGAGGCAGACGTTTAAGTAGTTGAGATAGTTGAGGTTAGGGTATAGGGGGAGTTGTATGGCAATACTGTTATGAGCTAGAACGTACCAAACATGTCACGATTTGAGATCGGACCACGATCGACATACGAGACAAACTGAACCGAAGGCCCGACCCATCTCATATAAGCCTCAAAGAATCAGACATTCTACCCATTTAGCGAATACAGAATAATAAATATACATTTTCATATATATAAAATACTAAGTATAGAAAATTATATTCTTATACCAAAAATATATATTAAACATTTATAAATAAAATCAGTTAACAAAATATTTTTCTGAACCAACTATCCATAAGTATCCCGATATGGAGCATGTAACATAACATATAACCAAGCCCAAACAAAGGGCACCCACTGCTGAGCGGAGATCCTCATTGAGGGTGGAAGATCAGATCACTATCAACAATACCTAAAAAATGTTAAATGGAGGGGGTGAGAAATTCAGTGAGGGATAACACTTCAGATCGACTCAGGACCTCACATAAAACATTTTGAAAACATTTTCAAAAACTACCACATGCAGATATACTCATATATATATATATATATATATATATATATATATATACATGCGAATATAATAATAGGTTCTGAAATTCATTTTGAAATCATTTGCAAACAAAGCAAACAACAGACGATCAAGCATATTATTTATTTTTTAAAAAATATTTATTAATAATAGTAGTAAAACTGATGGGACCTGACTTAGATGAACGGAGTCATACAGACTCTATAATATATAATAGCCACTTAGGCACGGATTAACCATTTAGACATGGAATAGCCACTTAGGCAGGGTATAGTCACTTAGGAAATTTAATAGAGCATTGGTATACCAAAAGCTATTCTACCTCGTCGCTAGGTGTCCCATATCAGAAAATATTTACAAAAAACATATAAATATATTAAAAACATATAGGCATGCATAACAAATAATTATTTATAGAAAAATATGATTATTTTTAGAAAAAATATTTATTACAGAAAATATTTTTAATCACTAAACATAATAGTTATATAAAAATATATACTTACATTCAGACGAAATTCTTATTATAGAAAAAATGATAAATTTCAAAAACTGAATGCTTAGTACATAAAATATATTTATTTCAAAACAGAACATTTATTTCATAAAACATAGTGATTTTCAAAACTATTTCCATAGTAGAGGTTATCACATAAGTCAGATTTTATTATTACCAAACCATTATCACTTTGGATTACATACAGATGTCAGACACATAAAATAACATATATAATTTCAAAAGACACAGTCTATGTATCTGAATTTGTCATTGCACTCACCTAGATGCTGAGTTAATAATCCAGTCGCGTCCACTAATGAATGGTTGGTTGCCTCGATAATCAAACAGAGCTGAAACAAAGTTTATTATAACAGAAGTAAGATGCAGTAACTGTGACACTACTGAATATTTATGCAATGCAAATGCACATCCCATCCTACGATGATGTCATAAATCCTATTTAGATCAAAAATCTAACGTTGTTGTCTCGAAAACCTAAGATTTCACAAAATTACAGGATAACCCCTAAATTCTCACCAAATTACACTTTAGTTCTAAGGTCATGAGAAATTACAAATCACTCCCTAAACAAATTACATATCAATCCTCCTATTATGCTATATTTACAATTCAATCTTTGAACAAATCCAAATATACATTCTAGTCCCTACAACAGAGATTCATTCAAAAATAACCCAAATTCGTGCAAACCAACACCCATTATTACGAATCACCTAAATAATCTTCCAATCATTTTTATTCATACAAATCATTCATCAATTTCACCAAATAATTACCTTAACACCAAGAATCCATAATTGTTCTTCCAACAAAATAACCTAACTACACCAATCCTCTTCAATCTCAAAAACCATTCATAAACCCATTCAAATCCATGTTTATTTCACCAAAATAAATCAAGGAAAAACTCAAATTCATCAAAAATCCACCCCAATATTCATCAAAAAATTCGGACATACAAGGAACCCAAACTAAAAATACATATTCAACACAACTAAACAAAACCCACTTCATTCCTACATCCATTCTAGCATTATCCATCAAAAACCATCTCCAATCCATCAAAGTCAAGAAACATCGAAACCCTAGCCTTAAAACCATCATCCAAATTCAACCTAACAAACCCATATCAAAAATCATGAAAAGAAAGAAAGAAATGAGAAAAAAAAAGAGAGGTTCTTACCTCGAATTGATGAAAGAAATGAAGAGGAAACAAGGGGAGAGAAAGAAAATGGGATTTGAGGGAGTTCAGGTGAGGAAGAACATGTTTGGGGGTGAATGAGACGAAGTGAGGTCGGGTTTTAGCAATAGATCAAAACACACCATTTTGAGAAAGTTTCAACGGCCGTTAGTCGGCTACCCAAAATTGTTAGTCAACTATCGAGACACATACAACATTAATCGACTATCCAAAACATTAGTCGACTACCAGGGGCTAATTCTTCACAAATTGATTTCTTTCGCTTTTTCCATTCAATCCAATCGAACACCACCAAGATTAAATGACTTAAATCACTCCAAAACATCATTAAAATTTTTAGTTATGCTCTAGGGCCCAATGAGATTGAAATCTATTTAATTAAATAAAATGAGGTATTATTTTAACTAGTTATTATTCTTGTGCATAGTTAACTTGATAAAATGCCATGAATGGTTATTCTACTTAAGTTAAATCAAATACATGATTTGATAGTAGAACCTTAAGACTCAAAAGAATAAAATTATAAATTATCCCTAGTCGATTGTTATCATGGGAGTGATTACAAACTAAGACTAGTATGTGCTCTATGAGATGACATTGTTCTACAAGGTCATGAGATATAGAGATATCAATCAAAGGCATAAATACATGTTAGGGAATATTGTATTGGACCAATCCATTCATGAGAATACTACATGGTTATATTTCATAAATAGTTCTTATGTAATGCTTATACTGGAAATCCTTAGACCTAAAATCGTTATGGATTCTATATGAGGATTAGCATACTTTGACCATTTGCCTAACACCTTCCGTAACTGGGGGCAAGTATGGACTTGATTGGGTATGCTAAGAATCATGCGAGAAACATGAGTGAAGTGAAGGAATTACCACTCTCTCATAAGAGAGAGAAGATATTACCGACCACTTGATAAATGACACTGAGTAGTGCATGACCATGCCCAAATGAAATGATAAAAGAGTTATCATTTATTTGATTGAATCAATGTCATTTATAGATCAAGAAATGTTTTAGAAACAAATGAGGGTGACATGTTCCATGCCTCATGCTAATTATGATATCGAAAGGTAAAGGATTGTATAAGGTTGCAATTAGGTTTGTTGGCTCCAGACGACATTCATTCAATTTGGGTAGTCACTACATCTTTCTAGAGACCCCTAGTGATTTATGAGTATTAATGTATATTAAACTCATTGCCAGCATTGAATGAGCCTAAGGGATCGCACACGAAAGATTTGGAACGAGTTTTATCTCTCTTATTGCAATTAGGTCAAATGTTGACTTAAGGTGCATAGGTGAATTTTGGCTATGGTTAGTATGGGTTAATTATATGATAATTCAGCCCATGACATGATATGTTTAATTAATTAATCATGGATTAATTAATTTAATAAAGGCCCATATAGTGTAAGGAAATTAAGCTCAATGGTCATATTCTAAAAGTTAGGTGCCTTTTCCTTTAAAGAAGGAATTAGACTTTCTAACCCTAAAGGAGTGTGTGGCTGGCCATGACATTATTTATTAGGGTTTTTGGAGACATCCTAACCCTAACAGGATCACCCTAACACTATATAAAGGCCTAAGGTGTAATGCTACATCTAACCCTAATTGAGTTGGTATTTTCAGCTCTAAGAGAACACAACCTAACTTAGTATTGTCGAACCCTATATTCACCATTAGAGAATTTTTAATTTAGTGATAGCAAACCACAATTCATTCTAGTATGGATCTAGTGTGTGTGAAGTAGAGATCTTAGTCTTAAGGCTAAGGTTCTTACAATGCTTGGAGCAAATCTTAGGAGTAAGGGTTCGTCCTTGGCAAAGGTGATCTAGGGATCTTGGTGAATAAACAAATCTGATTTGGCATTCATCATGTAATTAAAGATATTATCTTTATTTAATCTATCAATCTTGGTTTGTTATTGGAGTGAGTAGATGAAATTTTTTTGTTATTCTGCCTATGTTTTCATGCTACAAATCCAACAGTGGTATCATAGCCTAGGTTTATGTTCATGATTGTTAGATTAATATTTTCATGCCATGATTAACATGTTAAAACATAGGTTAAACAATATGGAAAGAAACTTGGTTGAATCTTGAATTAATCTTGTTTGAATCTTGATTGTATAAAACCTATTCATGGCCGAATTCATGATTGTGTGTTTTAATGATGTTTGATCTTTGTAACACATTTAATAACATTAATTAGGGTTATAATAATCTGACCTAATATGATTGGGATTGATTTAAACCTAATTCTTGTGTTTATGATCATGAGTGTGCCGAATTTACATGTTTAGTATTTCGTTAGGGTTTTAATAATTAATCCTAATGTTGATTGAAATTATATTATATTAAACCTAATATGCACATGTGTGACCGAATTCTATATGATGTCTAATTAGAGTTTATTATTACATGGTTGAGTCCAAGATAATGAATTCCCTATAATAAAGGAATCCCTAAAATATAAGAGAGGTTTAACTACATATTCACACTAGTAGGCTTAATGATTAAGGAAATCTAAAATATCTTTGCATGTAATAAACCTAATGTTTATTTGACCTAAAACTAAACCTTAAAACATACTATATGGCGGAATATCAAGAAAAATTAATTAGGGTTTTCTTTTGAATTAAACCTAATTAATATGGGCCAAATATATGTAAGTTCTTATGGGCTTAGTTTTGGCCATATATAATTAAACACATGTTAATTAAAGAGTTTAATTTTTCATGTGATTTACTATATGTGCCGAATTTATGTTATATATGTTTAATAGGATTAAACAATATATTGCATGGAATATGGTAAGAGAAATTGATTAGGTTATAATCTTGGTACGATTATAAACCTAATAGTGTTTCTCACTAATGACTTGGCATAATAAATTTAAATGGATTGGATGGTAGCATATATTTGTTATGCAATATGTGATTGTGTGATGAATGGAGTGTTTAATTATGCAATTATGCATGTGCATAACATGAACTTGGTTAATGGGTTGTACTTTTAAATATGGTCTGCGAGCCGTCATTGGTTTGTAAATTTAAAATTCTGCATTATTATAGCTTTTTAAATTATGTAAAGAAGACCAAAGCCCATTGGAGTCCAAAAATATTGAGATGGTGGTCCAAACTCAAAGAAAGCCCATGGTGATGGATCCTAAGAGAGATGGATGCCCATATTGAAGAATAAGAATGCTCATTGATCTATTTAATAGTTATAGGATCATTGGCCCATGCATGCCATGTTTACTTTTATGTTCATTACTTTACATTATGAATGTGAATGTATGCCTAATCCGATATGCCATGAAAAGTCGTTGCAAACTATTCTCCCTATGTATGCAAAACACAATCCCTTCAAAAGTAAGTCATGATAATGCCTTCCATATT
>CAODLS012470023.1:0-10177 GCA_948243855.1 Flueggea neowawraea | reverse complement strand
ACACGGTGATTGTGGCAAAGCAGAACATGCATGAAATGCAGATGCAGACTCAGACGTTATCGGCGTCAAAAATCCTATTTTGACCGAAGATCTAGCACTCATGGCCCAAAAATCCAAATCTATGTAAAATTATGAATTGGTCCCCGACTTTTGTAAAAATTGCATTTTAGTCCCCGAACCTCGTAAAATTACAAACTAGTCCCTCAAGTTCGAGAATATATAAACGACTATTCCAAATAGTCAGATTCCTCAAACGAGCTTCCGAACTCTCCGAATTTACAAATTTTAGCTAATTTTCTCGAAATTATAAATTTACAACTAAATTCTCAAATTACAAATATAATCCCAACTTTTCAAAATTACAAATCTCACGCTCCAGTTTTTAAAATTACAAATATGGATATCAACTTTCCAAAATTACAAAACTTTATTCTCAAAACTATCAAACTTTCGATTCGGCCAACAAAAATCGAAACCAAATATACCCATTGGTCGATCTCAACCTCAGGAATATTAATCCATCAACAATTTCCTCAAACAAATAACTAAATCATCACAAATTGGTTAAACCCGAATCTAACCCTAGCCATGTCAATAACTCATCATTTCTTCTGATTTCAAGCTAGATTTATGTTAATCTAATCTCCAACAATCATAATCTAACAACCTACAACATCCATTTCAACAGAAACATGCAAAATCTGAAACCCATTTCATTTTCGGCCTAAAACCCATTTCAGAAATTAAATGCATGAAATGGATGAAAGGAAGAGATTAGAACTGAAATCTTATCTCTAGAGATGTTTAGGAACACTGGGGAACCGATGGGAGGCAGAGAGAATCGATCTGAAAGAGTGAATGTGTGAAAATGAGGATTTTCAGACGGTTTTACGCGTTTTAAACTACCACGGATCGAAATGCACTGTTTTGATATTTTCAAAGGCAAAGTACGTTATTCTAACGTGCAACGTACGTCTTGGTGTCACAACGTACATTATAAAGTGTACAACGTACGTTGTCGTGGTCAAAAACGCGTCCAGTAGCTTCTGTTTTGAAAATGTAACTTCACAACGTACGTTTCAAAATCACAACGTACGTTGATCATCCTAAAAGCCCAGCTCACATACGTGACACCACTTTCTCATGTACGTGAGTTCTGCCTGCCTTACGTACGTAAGATGCTCTATTTATCCCTTCTTGACTTCTCTTGCTACCAAACTCGTCCTGAATCATTTTCAACACTTAACAACTTTCAACCTAACATGGTTTCATCATAAACATCAAATACCCTCCACTGGTATTCCAAAAGTCCTCAATGCCACAATCGAAAACTACAGGGATCATAATTGAAAAGTACGGGATATTACAGATACTACGCACACACTATTTGTAGTATACGCATAGTAAGTACTGAGGTCAGCAATTTTAACAAGTTGCAGTTGTCTCACAACGGATTGTTTAAGTCCTACAACGACTATTTTTTAGAGAGCAGCTATAAATAGACTTCATCAGTCCAGAGGCAAGTAGAGAACATTTTTTAGAGTGTTGCCCAAGCTTTGCGAATTTTATTTTAAACTTTCTCTCTCTAAGTGTTTTCTAGTTCTTACACCTCACTAAGCTTTTGTATTGCTATTTGCTTTGAGATTTGGTGTGAGAAGATCATACTCATTCTATTAAATATTGTGTAAACAAGCTTTGGTTGTAAAGCTTGTGGATAGAATAGGTTTGCCTGTTTGGTACCTTAGAAAAACAAGTGGGTATTGGTTTACTTGTTGAGCCAGCTAAACACAAGGGATTGCAAATGTTTTCTTGTGAGCCTAAAAAACAATAGGTTATAACGGTTTTCCTTCACCCGCAAGTGAGGAAGATTTAGTGGATTGAAATTCTCTAGTTAAGGTTAGAGGAGTGGACGTAGGTCAAGGAGAATCGAACCACTATAAATCGCGAATTTGTTTTCTCTATCCCTTACTCACTTTTCATTTCAGTTTCTAAGTTTGGGTGTTGGATTAAGATATTGATTTAAGTTTTCAAATATTGCAAAAAGTTTTAAAAAGGTTTTTATACTTAGCAAGATATCCAATTCACCCCCTTGTTGGATAACCATATTGTGATTAAAAGATACAGTTGGTGTTAGATAAGCTGGTTTTACGCATGCAACAATGGTATTACGCACATAGACGAGGTTGAGGTGGACAACCTGACAAATCTGAGACACTCCTCGAGATTTGAATTTGAATATTTTCTGACACATGCTCGTAAAGAATCAAAGGTGTGAACTTTGGAAAGTCATCAACGCACGTAGAAGAATGTGCTAAGCTCGCAGAACATAAGACCTACGCACGTACAATACTCTCAACGCGTGTAGTAGACACCTGAAGGTATCCCGAATGAGACAGTAGCTACCATACTCAGTATGAAGCACACAAAAAGAGGTATTATGCGCGTCCTACTCTGATGAAACCTCATACTACACACGTAGTACCTATGGTACACACGTAGTAAGGATTGACGTCATCAAAACCAGCATTTTGCATCTCTCTAACAACGGCTACATCGAGATTCACAATGGCTATTTTTGAGAGAGCGCCTACAAATAGACGTCTATAGTTTAAAGGTACGACAAGAACATTTTTTGAGAGTGTGCTCAAGCTCTACCAATTTGATTCTTTATTTTCTCTCTCTTGTGTTCTTGAGTTCTTACATTCTAATTGAACTTTTGAGTTTCTATTTGCCTACTGAGTTGGTGTGAGAGATTTCCTACAATTGTGTAATGCACTAATAATCAAGCTTTAGTTTTAAATCTTGAGGAAATAATAGGTTACTTGTTGTTCCTTGAAAAACAAGAGTGGTTTCTAGTGATCCTTGGAAAACTAGGTTTGGTTTTCTTGTTTGGTCCAAAAACAAGGTTCTAAAGGTTTCTTGTTGTCCTGCAAAACAAGGGTTGTAACGGTTTGCCTCCACCCGAAAGTGAGGAAGCTTAATAGTGGATTAAAACTCTTGAGTGGATCTCAAAGAATGAGCGTAGGTCAAAGAATATCGAACCACTATAAATATTGGGCTTTGTTTCTTCTATCCCTATTCTATTTACTTTGATTGATTAGTGATTTATTCTTATGTGGTTGTGTTTTAGATTATCTTTTGTTTTTCTGTTTTGAAAAATATTGAAAAGGTTTGACAAAAGTTTTAACTTTAACAAAGAAATCCAATTTACCTCCCCCCCCCTCTCCCCATTTCTCTCTATTGGGATTGCCATATTGTTTAAACTCAATTAGAAAAGGGAACAAGAGGATAGAAGTCACCATCCAAGGTAAAGATATCAAACTAAAATTTCCCTTTCAACAGCTCCTAGAATATGAATGCCAGAAAACCCAATTAATGGCTTACAAATCAACCAGAGACCAAATTGAGAACAGACTTCAAGCAACACAAATGGGAACAACAGACATAAAAGAGATTTTAACAAGCCCCCTGGTTCATCTCGTGGCTTTGAGATCAAACACAAACTAAGGATGTGTCACTCAAACCAAACACCATCAAACAACCAATAGTGAACCACTTCTTTATGGAAAGGAAACCACACTCTCCCAAATAGCTTCGTCGCCGCCTCTCTCCAGCCACGTCACATCTTCGTCGCCTCTCTCCAACCATGCCACATCTTCGTCATCGTTCTCCAACCGCGTTGCCTCTTTGTCGCCTCGCTCCAGGATCCAGTCGCCACGCCCAATCATCTGTCGGGTCTCTCGCTAGGGTTTGCATCTCAACCGCTACTTGAAGACCAGATCTGACGACAAGCAATCCGCGAGACGACGATCGAAAGCTAGAAAGAGAGAGACAGAAGGCAGAGGAGGAAGACACTCGAGAGCAAGAGATAAAGAGAAAAAGAGATGCAGCGAGAGGACGAAGAGGAAAAAAAAGAGGCAGCGAGACGACAGAGCTAAGAGAGGAGAGAGAGAGAGAGAGAGTTAATTTGTGGATCTAGGGTTTGGGTAGAAAAGATAGAGGGTGAGAGAGGAAGGGAGAGAGAAAAATTAAAAAATGAAATGAAAAAATTCAAATTTATATAAAAATTAATGTGGTATTTTTAAAAGTCAGTTTGAAAAAAAATTATGTTTTGAAAAAACAAACTTAAAAAATAATATTTTTGTAATATTGAAATATATGGTGTTATTTTTAAAAATTATGATACTAATTGTCGCAAGTTGTGTAATTAGCACTATTATTAATTGTTGAATACAAACTCCAATTAAAAGACCTGACATAGAGGGCCTGTTTGGGGTTGAGATTAGAATTACGTTGAGGTGACAAAATAGTGTTTTGAAGTCAAACCTGATTTTAAAGTGTTTGGTGATTTTAAACATGAGATCATATCCACTAGACCTTTCATTGTATACTACTTCTGTCGCCGCTCTCGTTGTTATGTGCATCAAGATTGTTGTTGTTGGGTACTACTTTCTTCTTCATCAATGTTTTACACCTTTTGAATTCTTTCTTGTTAATTTTTGTCTTCAATCGACAAAAACCTTATTCTATATAAATAGTGAAAGAATTGTTTATTACATATTTTACACCTGATTGATGTACACCTATTTGATTAATGTAGGAACTCATTGATTTTGAACATGACAATGACTCGCTACTTAAGGAGGATATGGTTATAATTAATGATAGCAACTATGTTGCCATAGAAGATGATTTCAAAGGTTCTATAGATGAACTATTTGAGAAGGAAGAAACACAAAACAAAAATGTTGACACAACTACCGTCTAAGAAACAAAAAATGATTGTTGGTAGCAGAAAGGAAAGGAGATTGTCAGGAACTACAGCTATCATGAAAGAAACGCTTGATAGATTTGTAGCCAGTGTTGATAATAACAAGAACATTATTAGTGTGACTCCTGACATACCAGGATTTAGCATTCCAGAGGTTCTGGCTGATATGCAGTTCCTACCTAATTTGGAAGAAGAAAGTGATGTCTATATCTTTGCCACAGAGTTGTTTGATCAGAAAGCTGAGAGAGAAGTTTACATTCAATTCCAATTTGAAAATGCTAAAGTTCATTAGGTGAATCACCATTTTAAGAAGCAAAACAAGTGGTGGTTTAGGTATAATTTAACTCAATATTTGCATTAGTTTTCATTTCATTACTTATTATGTGGACATATAAAACTACTTAGATTTCATGAGTTGCTTTTTTTTATGGTGGAAACTTTGTAATATGGTTTCTTGACTTTATGAATAATAGATTTGTGTTATGACTTTATTTTTTTTAGATATGGATGAGAATTGGTCCAATGCACATGCTCATGCAAAATGAAAGTGAGACTGATGATAATGAAAATGTGAATGAAGCTTGGCTGTTAATAGTTGCTGCTACTTGTGTAATAAGTACATATTATTTTTCATATATATGCAAGGAACCATGCATGACTTCATATCAAACAGGATTGAAATGGGTGTTAGAATTACTTGATAGACATGAGGCTCGATGTTTGGACATGTTTAGCATGGATAAAGAGACTCTACTTCAACTATGAGGAGATTTAGAAAAACAAATATGGATTTCAATCATCTACAAGAATGTTCGTCATTGAAAAGTGTATGTTTTTATATAAGCTTTCTTTAGGAGCATCAAATGGACAGGTTTATGAGAGGTTTCAACATTCAGGTGAAACAGTTAATAGGTGTTTTAGGGGGGTTTTATCAGCAATGTAGTTATTAGCAAGAGATATCATAAACCATGCTGATCCTACTTCTAGAGAAATTCCTCAGCACATTAAATATGATAGCAAATATATGCCACATTTTAAGGTAATGTCTCTAACCTATGACTAAAAATTTATGGTCTCTAGAATTGCATTGCAGCGATTAATGGAACACATGTTCATGTTTGTATTTTGTGAAAGAACAAATGCCACATATTGGTAGAAAAGGAATGCCTACTCAAAATGTAATGGCAGTGTGTAATTTTGACATGTTATTCACATTTGTGCTAGCAGGATAGGAAGGTACAACACATGATGCCCATATTCTTACTGCTGCATTTTCGAACTCGAAGCTCAAATTTCCTCATCCACCACCCGGTAATGTACTTATGATGACTTGTCCGGTATAAATTTTAGAATTTTTTTTAGCATTATTATGTTTAATTTCTTAATATTTTTTAAAATTATATCGGACAAATATTGTTTAGTAGATGCTAGATATGCTCATATGACAGGATTTCTTAGTCCATATAAGAAAACAAGGTACCATTTGCCAGAGTTTCAACGTGGTGAACCACCAAGAGATCGCGACTCGCGAGGAAATATTTAAGAAGTTATAAAGCTCATTCATTTTTGAGAAGTTGTATAGAAAGGACTTTTGGGGTATGGAAAAGGTGGAAAATACTACCTAACACGCCTCCTTTTCCATTTCCGCTGCAAAGGAATTTTTTTTTTTGACGACGAAGAAGGAGAGGTGGGGCAATTAGTAAGTAGCGTATTTCTGTTGGGCGTGACCATACAAAAGAATATTGTTGTTGCATCTGTGGCATTGCATAATTACATATGAAAAAATTCGATATGTGATTATGCCTTCCAAAAATTTGATGAGAACCCTAATTTTGTATCACCTGATATATTCCTAGATGTTCAACAAGTGCCAGAAGTTAATACATATGAAAATGAGAGGTAACGAGAAATGTATAAAGTACAAAATCAAATTACTTCCAGTTTGATGAATAAAAAAAAGGCCCCGAAATTATAACTTGTGATTTATTTTTAGTGTTCTTACGTTATATTAATTTTATGAGTTTTTTTTTTGCAAGACACAATTTTATGTTTTAAATTTTAATTTCATGTAATTTGATTGAGTAAAATTTTATTTGATCTTATTTTTTTATTGTTTAGCTCATCATCATGTGTATCATGGCATAAAATGTGCATTTTAGTCATTTTGTACCTCAATCACACTTTCTATCACAATTTTATCAAACACTTGATAAATAGTTTCTACCAAACCATAGTGTTTGGACCAAACACTTAAACTGTGATTTGAAAACGCAATTTTATAACTATCATTTACCAATCGTCGTTTGCTTACCACACTTTTTCTCACCACATTACCAAACAGACCCATAGCAATATGATCACCACCAGCATTTTTAACGAAATTACTATGATCAAAAGTAACAACAGTGCAACTGGGAGATGACTCTGCATTCCTTTTCATACTTGATTTATCAACAACTGTCTGCATGACTCAGAAAAATATTTCCCCTATAAGAATAAACCAATAGCATTTATTTTGCCATTTCCTTGACATCTATTTCTACTTAAACATATTATCATAGGCCTGATTTCTTCCTATTTTGGTTAGTTTGCTGTTATCCTAGCCAACTTAAGATTCTGTGATTACATATGGATGCACAAAGATGACAAAAATGGGTGTTCAAATCCAACAAGCAGCAACGTTTCTGGGCCAAATAAGCACCAAAATAATCTAGCAAACGAATGCAACCAATATACCAGATTAGTTAAATAAGCTAGGATTATGACCAAACTTCCAGAGGAGTAATGAACTTAACACAAAATATGCCAACAAGGGACCACCTTTTCGTTTTGGCATGAAAACTTAATTTCATCACTATGAAATATCCATATACAACTTACCCTTAGGCTACCATGAGCCTACTTCTCTTCCTGCTGATTTATTTCAGATTTTGTACTGTGACTATATTGGGGCCTCATCCCCTCATGTATTGAATCACTCATCAATGAATCTTCTTTCCCTGTCGTCCTTCCGAGAGGCCAACCTAGCTAGGTTGTCGGGAGGCGATGTCACACAAAACGGGGGTCAGCCTAGCTGAGTTGGGTTGAGTGTCGGTTGGACATTTTCAAAAAAAAAATCCATATACAACACATTTTCCAAACCTTCAGAAACATTAACACCCCAATTCAAAGGCCATGAACCCATTCTAGGACATTTAGTAACATAATCTGCAACTATATTGTTGGACCTGCTGCCTCAGATTTAGAATATGACACTCTTGTTTGGCTATAATCACTATCACATTTTTCAACATAACCAGCATATCGTGATTTTAGAAGAAGACGTCTTTTTTATCATTACAATTTACAAATACTCAATCTCATTTCAGTAATCTCATACCTAGTACCTACACAATCTACACAGCATGATCATGCACAAATTGAATTAGAAAACAATCCCAGATTCACTCCTCTTATTCAATTTTCTACTCATCACATTAAGTCATTTCAAACACACAAATTCATTTCTATCAGAACTGGTTAACCAGAATTCATTATATAAATAATGAAGTTTCAACAAAAAATCTGATAATAACAACCCAAATCTCTAATTTTGAATCAAGAAAAAAAAAACAAGGATATTTGTTATTCATATTAAACAGAACCTACTTCTTAGCCGGCTTCTTCTTGGAAATCAGAGACTGCTCCGGTTTGGGGTTCTTCTCGGTTTCACTGGGGTCCAGCCAACGGAGAGGATGGCGGTTGAACCAGGGCCAATTAGGGACCGTAACCAATGTGGTGAGAACCACTCCACCGGCGTAAATCAGAATCATGGTTTGAAACGAACCCATTACGTTACCAGTAGTGAAGGCCACAACGGCTGATGCAATCAGCAGTATTTGCATTAGCTGTTCCGCTAGCTTCTGCCCTTGCCAATCCATCTGAAAACAATCAACACCCTAAATCGATTCACAATCTAATCACGACGAAACATTAATATAGGGATCTGGATTAGAATGAATAAGATGGAGCCGGTTCCACGGTATGCGATTGTGACTCACAGTAGTTTTACCGAATTCAATTACCCAGTAAGAAATTTCACCACAAAATTCAACAACTCACGAAAAAGACCCCAGAAAGATTAAAAACCCAATAGATTCATAAAACCCACAATAAATAACCAGAAAATTCAAAAAACCCACGAAATTCAGAGAACTCACAGCAAAAATCTCACAAAATTCGGGTCTGGAAGTGGCGGGTGTTCCGGCTTCGGCGGACAGTGAGGGAGACGAGATCACGAGACTAAGAAAACTGAGAGAGAGCGCCGGTATGAACAAAAATGAAGCAGCGAGGGGGTGAAAAGGAGGCGGAGACGACAGCGATTTAGTGATTACGTTAGATCAGAAGCTGGTCGAGAACTGAACTAGAGAAAACGACGACGTATATCTGCATTTTCATTTTTCGATAATTATGACAGTAATTGAAAATAAGAAGGGCAAATCAGTAAATAAACTAAATTTTAAAAATTTGAACGGGGATGTTCAGCGTCATCTTCCGTCTCTCGTAACGGTTAAAAATGATAACGTACGGCGTCGTTTTATGATGAAGAACAACGGCGCGTGAGTGAAACGCTACAGCTGGACTCCAAAGTTTCATTGATTCAGCCTACCTTCCTACATCATCGCTCGCACTGTAAGAGTCGCTGCTGATTCTCATATATTTCTTTCCTTTCCCCAATTTTGAGGACAGTCACTGAAAAGTCAAGCTCAAAAATGGCTATGGCAGGACTTTACCGTCGAGTCCTCCCTTCTCCTCCGGCGATCGACTTCGCTTCCTCCGAAGGAAAGGTACTGCTCCGTACTGTTCTTTTCAAAACTAATTTTCGCTGTTTTTACGTGAAGAGATTAGGTTTTGCAGCAACTTTTAGTTAACTCTGCTGTGGTTGCTGTTGGTGGGAGGTTTGCAGGAACTTTTCGTTGAAGCTATTCAGAATGGGACAATGGAGGGATTTTATAGGTTGATTTCGTACTTCCAGACGCAATCCGAGCCTGCGAATTGCGGTCTTGCTAGTCTTTCTATGGTTTTGAATTCCCTTACTATTGACCCTGGACCGAAATGGAAAGGTATATTTGTTATGCCAATATATTTTTCCGGCATGGAGGATTGTTTGTAGGTCATTTTAGTTTTTGCTGTTATTTGCTTTGTGCTCCGAATACACGTGCTTAGCGAATTTTGCTGGTAAATTTTTCTTAAATCACAAATTCTATGCCATGAAGATATGATAATGTTTTGATTTGAAGATTTCTGACTCGACACTTGTTGAAGTGCCAATTAATTGTGATAAAAAGATTTGTATATTTGGTTGAGCAGATTTTGTTGATGAATTGTCTTTAGCAGATTGGGTAGTCTGTTATTCGCGGAATGAGA
>CAODLS012469777.1:0-12064 GCA_948243855.1 Flueggea neowawraea | reverse complement strand
CACTTGAGAATGAGTGTTGGGTCCAAGCAATGCAAGCGGAACTTAATGAGTTCAAAAGGCAAAATATATGTGAATTTGTTCCTTTACCAAGAGGAAAAACAACAATTGGAACCAAATAGGTGCACAAAATCAAGTATGATGAGAATGAAAAATCGATGAAGAACAAGTCAAGAATAGTAGCACAAGGATTTAATCAAGAAAAAGGACTTGACTATGAGGATAATTTTGCACCAGTTCAAGGTTGGATGCCATTCGACTATTGTGTGCATTTTTGCCCATAAGAAGATCAAGCTCTACCAAATGGGCGTGAAGAGTGCCTTCCTAAATGGGTACATTCAATAAGAGATGTATGTGAAGCAACCGCCGAGTTTTGGAGACCACGAACATCCTGATTATGTGTTCAAGCTCAACAAAGCACTTTATGTATTGAAACAAGCACCAATGGAGTGATATGAAAGGTTAAGTACATTTCTCATCCAAAATGGCTATGTAAGGGGTCATGTGGATAACACTCTTTTTATTAAGAAAAATGGTGATAATATGCTAGTTTATCAAATTTATGTTGATGATATAGTTTTTGCCGCTACTAACCCTTCTATGTGTCAAGAGTTTTGTGATCGCATGAGGGTGAATTCAAAATGAGCATGATGGGATAACTTACCTTCTTCCTTGGACTTCAAATCAAACAACTTGAAGAAAAGACTTGTTGAAAAAGTTCATGATAGACGGAAGCAATGAGATGTCAATTCCAATGTCATCCACCTTGAAGCTTAACAAGGATGAAGATGGAAAGCCAATTGATCAACATCTCTATAGAGATATGATCAGATCCTTACTCTATTTAACATCTTATAAACCGAATATTATGTTTGCTACTTGCTTGTGTGCTCATTTTCAATCAAACCCAAAAGAATCTTATTTGGTTGCTTGGAAAAGGATTTTCAGGTATTTGATTGGCACAATTGGTTTTGGTTAGTGGTACCCTTCATCTCTTGATTTCAATTTGATTGCATATAGTGATGCAGATTATGGTGGTTGTAAATTGGATATAAAGAGTATTAGTGATACATGTCATTTTCTAGGTTCATGTTTAATATCTTGGGCTAGCGAGAAACAAACTAGTTTTGCAACTTCCACACCCAAATCTGAATATGTGGTTGCTAGAAGCTCTTGTGCCCAAGTTCTGTGGATTAAGAATCAATTGTTTGATTGTGGTATTGTTCTTAAGAATGCTCTTATCTTTTGTGACAATACTAGTGCCATCAATTTAAGAAAAAAATCCCATTTTGTATAGTAGAACGAAGTATATAGATATTAGACATCATTTTCTACGTGATCATGTGCAAAAAGGTGATATATGTTTGAAGTTTGTTAGAACGAATGATCAATTAGTTGATATTTTTACAAAATCCCTTTCTAAAGAAAGTTGTAATTCTATTCGTCTTCGATTGGGTATGTGTGATGTTAATAATCTTTGATGTTACTTAATGATATTATGTGTATGTTATTTCCTTGCAATCATAAGCATTCACTCACAGTAAAATGATCAAATGGGTTACATAAGGCTCAAGTTTTATCATGGTGTATGAATGACAAGTGGTAAGAAAGTGAACTGTGTTTCTGGAAAGTTTCACTCAAGTAAGATTGATTCCATTCGAGTGAACGGTGTCAGGTTGGAAAAATTCGGGTTTGTAGTGGTACTCATTCGAGCACAATGACTTATTACTCGAGTGATCGACACAGGATTGAAATTTTGGGTTTTGGCATTTGTATTTACTCGAGTAAAGTTCACACTCACTCGAGTAAGTGAAAGCATCAGATGTGACTTTAGGTCAGTGTTTACTCGAGCATAAACTAGAGTTACACGAGCGAATAAGCAGTCTTACTCTAGTAAAAACTATTCCTACTCGAGTAACTGAGCATTAGGTCAGTGTTTAAACCTACTTTCTGTCACTATTTCCCATTCCCCTCTCTCAAACCCGTCACTCCTCCTCTTCCTTTCTCTCTAACCTCTCAACCTACTGGAGTAAAACTTCGAATCCCACACAAAACCCATTCAACCTTCATCATTTACTCATCGTTTAAACACATTTCCACCACCAAATCATCCCAAAAACACCATTTCATCCCCCAAAATTCGTCTACCCCGTTCAAAACCATAACTCTTTAAGCTTTTGATTTCTGTTCCACAATACCTCAACACCCATCCAAAAGTGCCAAAAGACTCTTAGACAACCAAAAAAGTGATTCCCCTCATGCACTTCTCCCTCCCAAGACCAAATATGTGGCCAAGAAGAAGACAGTCGCCTCCTCCTCTCATCCTTCGTCCGACGTCATTCTAATGATGATGCTCAATTGCTCAATCCTCGTTTCATCTCTTTGAGGGCACAAGATGTCTACAACAAGGTACTAAAGAAAGAACACTTCATGTTTTAATGATTTGTTTATTATACTAGCCTAAGAGTTGCATATTATGACTTGGAAGTTGTGTTTAGGAAGTATGGGTTGAGTGATTTTTTGAAATATACTGATCTTATTTATGAGGACTTGGTTCGAGAATTTTATGCCAATTTAGAAGATGTGAAGGATTCAGTTGATGAGGGTATTGTCTTGCAGTCTCGAGTTTATGGGAAAATGGTAATGGCGTCGGGACGACATGGTTTTCCATTCCCAAAGGAGGAGTGAGACAGAGTGGTAAAGGTGATGACATTGAACATGGTGATGAAGAAAGTGATAGTGAAGCGACCGACGAGGAATTGAGCAAGGTGAAAAGTATACATTGGCACAGGGGAAGGATTTACTTCGAGATGTTGTCATGGTTGAAGTTGGTGAATTTGTTCGAATGGAAGCCACTGATTTGCCGGATAACTTAAGGATGATGCACTATGATATCAATAGGAGTGTGGTTCCCAAAAAGGACACCTAAAATTATATAAGCAAAAAGGACGTTGAGATCCTATGGTACTTGGTGAAAGAGGTTCAAGTCAACTTTGCCTATTTGATCATGAAGTGGATGAAACACAAATAAAAGCTTCTTCATACCACCAGATACCATACTCGCCAAAAGAAGGAAGGGTTGCCTTATGGTGTTTTGATCACCAAGGTTCCTTAGATGAACAATGTTCCTCTCTCGGGTCATGACTACATTTCGGTTCCCCATAATTGGATGTTTACCATTGTTAATTTTGTCAATATGAAGATGATAAACACTACTACTAGAGGTTGGATCTATGAGCCACATGTTAGGAGATATATTGATAAGTTTGCCAACCTAATGTTAGGATTCCTCCACCCATTGATAAAATCGTTCCAAGTTCAAAGAGTGGAAGGAAAACTAGAGCATACGTTCCTCAAGCTTCGGATCATATCATAGTGAATGCTAGGGAATTCCAAGAGCTCAAGGATAAAGTTAGCATAATGGAAAAGGTATTGAAGAAGGTTTCCAACATGGTCCACAAGATTTAGGACAAGATTAGTTGCTTCTCTCCATCGGCCACTTCCGTTCATGCACCATGATTACTATGTTTTGATGCCTCTTACCAATGGATCGACATTTTCATTTGCATCATTTGTATTTCTAATATGTTTGTACTTATGTTGTTTTTATTTGAACTTGGATATGTACTTGTATACTTCTATGTTATGTTTCTTTAATTTGCATTGGGTTATGTCTTTTATGTTGAATAGTTTAGTCTTTTCTTGCTACCTTTTTTCTATTATCATAAAAAAGGGGAAGACAAATTGGCATTATGAGTATGAATTTTGGAGGATATTATTGATGAATAGAATAACTCTTGTGATAAGGAGTTTATGGCTTGATCAATCTTTATATTTTGTTTTTCCAAAGATAGGTATGTTCTTAGTGGGAGACTAAAAATTTCTCAATGTTTTGTCATCATCAAAATGGGGAGATTGTGGAACCAATGGTGGTTCACATTTAGATTCACCTATATTTTGATGATGAACAAATGTTGGTAAATGAGTTAACCAAAAGCAATACTAAACAAGGCTGCCAAAAGATGAAAGTGTTTGAAGTAAAGAAGAGTTACACGAGTAAGCTTAATAGTTACTCGAGTAAGTATCGTACCCATGAGAAATTGGTTCCCAGATTTCACTCGATTAGAACCAAAACTTACTCGAGTAAGTGTAGAGTTACTCAACCAAGACTTGAGGTTACTCGACCAAACGATGTGCCCAGAATACATGAAGTCTAAAGTTACTTGAGTAGAAGAGAAAATCACTCGAGCAAGACCAACGTCCAGAGTGTCACAGGGAGACAAAGTTACCCGATTATGGATTGAATTTACTCGAGTAAATGAGCCTAAAAAATCAACAAAACACCCAGAGGAGAATGTCACTCGAGTAGAGATGTGTATCACTCGAGTGAGCAGGGTTCTCAGAATGTCCAGAAGTGTGTCGAACCGAAGTTACTCAAGTGGAGATTTTCTCACTCAAGTGGATGTGATTTTTGGATCTCAGAAACTCAAGTCAATCAAGTTCGATAAGGAAGGGAATAAATACATCTTCGATTACTCGAGTAGAGATTATGCTTACTCGAGTAAGGCAAGACAAAAGTGCAACACTGGAGTTACTCGAGTGGACTTCTATGTTACTTGAGTGAGAACTGAAAATGAAAGAAAATCAAGATTGATTTTACACTCCAACGGGCAAGAATTGACTCGCAATGGCTAGCAAAATTCCAGGAAGTATAAATACACTTCCAAAATAACAGAGGGTACAACTACAACGCATATTCAATCTATTGCAACCTAATTCAAGCTTTGTTCATTGTTCTTGGTGATACAAGTGTTCTTGAGTTTATTTCATATTTTTCATTACTTGTATCCTTGTTCAAATCTGTTGGTGAGCGAATTGTTATTCAAACCAGAGAGTTTGTGAGGTTGGGATTAAAGGTAGATCCTAGGTTAGTTTATTCTTGAACTGAAATCAATAATTGTAAGAGTTCTCACTTATCTAGAAAGTGAAAGTTGTAAGAAAAGATTGAGAATAGTAGAAATCCTAAGTGATGATACTTAGGTTGTGGACTTAGCCAAGAGTTAGGCCGAGCCACTCTAAATTTTGTATTCCTTGCTGGTTCTTTTTATTTGTGTGCTAAGACTGGAAAAAGATTCAAAGCTGAAACACCCACACTATTCAACCCCCTTTCTAGTGTGGTTTCTGCTGTTTCACACATAACAAGCACCGGTCTTCATTGGACATTCGCTCTAGTGTCTTCTTCCATAATAACTGCATAATGGTAGAGAACTAGTGACTACTCCATGACCTCTCCCTCCAGATGTGAGAGATCAAGACCTGCCTCCTCTAAAACTAAAAGTAAGGATATTTCGACGACCACCCGATAGCCTACTAGACTTGCCAATGTTGTCACCACGTCCCCTCTTAGCTCGAGGTAAAAAATCATGTCTTTCTTTCTCTAACTTTTTCAATCGAATAGTTGTAGCTCGAAGTCTATTATAACTCTCAAGATCAATAGTGGTAAGTATACAAAGAATTCCATACCTCTGGCCCTCTTCAAACTGTCGACATTTGTCTTTTTCAGTAGCAATAAAATTTATGGCATAAGCAAACAACTGATTAAACTTTATTTCATATTTTGCCACTGAAATGTTTCCCTGTTTCAAGTTCAATAAATATTTCCTTTTCTCATCCTTAAAAATGTCTGGAGCATAATTATTCTTGAATTCTCGAACAAAGTCTCCATAAGTGAGCACTGGAGGATGAGCCTGACTATTTGCAGCAGTTTCCCACCAACTCCAAGCTACACCCTGTAACAATGATGTGGCATAGTCATACCTTTCCTCGGGTGTACAATACATCTGATTCAAAATCGTTTATGTACGTTTAAACCATGTTTATGCAACCAGAGGATCAGTTGTACCAAAAAATTCCTTAGCACCTTGTTTTCTTAGTTTATCATATCGCATGTTCAATCTCTCTGCAGTCTCCTGGGGTAGGGGAGCGTTAAGATCAATCCTTTCTCTAGGAGTAGGTGAGGCATATGATGCACTATAAGAGTGATGTGAACCGGCTGCACCCTCTCTTCTCAGTTGATCATGGTGTTCACCACGATCACTAGCTTCTAAATGCCTATATGGAAAGAAATGTAGACACATTACTATGCAGTATTATGCCAAGACTAGGTATGCAATGTATGCATATGCCATAGGAATCACATCCATGCTCTGATACCACTAAATATGTTACATTGTATTCTATCATATAACCGTACTATAATATGTAAATATATTCATAACCCATACATTTATATAGATCATTTGGTTCTACATTTACATACAATTTTTTTAGCAAAACATAGATATGTAAACAAACTTAGCAACAATACAGGTAACTCTCAATTAATCCTCTCAGAATTATATGTACAACAATAACATGATACAGAGGAGAGATAGTGTGGGACCCAACCAGATGACATGTGCTCCATGTATATAAGTCAATCAGTCTCACACCTGATCAACTCCTAAAAACTGTATATGCTAAAAACCTAAAACAACAACAACGTTTTATATGAGACGCTAGTCAGTGATAAAAACTATCATCGATAAATCCCCAGCAAATAACTTACACATCCAAATATATAATAATCACACAATATGCAACAGCGCAAGTGAATGCAATTCCAATTTTATTTTTGGAGGCCAAAACATGAAGAGTCTCAACTCGCGTTCTGTATTGTAATATATAGAGACATATAGTCTCAAAACTATAATTAGAAGGCAAGTTGGCAAACTATGAACTATGGAGACTTTAAGTCTCGAAAGAGACATTTAGTCTCAAATCATATCATGTAACTGTAAAAGAACTTAAAAATTTTTGGTCAAGTCCGCCTTTTAAGTCGATAATGCAAGTGTCATACAACAATTCAATATTTTGTCAAACTATGCATATGAATGGTAATTGTAACTGGAAATCAGATCATGTCAACACTTTGAACAAGGACAAGCCAAATCATATACAGTGTGTGCGATAAACAATAAAGCATATCCTATAAGATCAACAATATTTCCAACTATTTGATTATAGAGAATTCATAAATGATACAAATATCAACACGTGTCACTTATAAGCAATACCAAATATCTCATATATTTTCACGTATAGTAAGCAAATCATTTCACATAATCATATAAGCACATATCAAGACAATTTATCAAAGTCGTCACATTTTTTTATTACACATCAAACAAGTGAAGACATCTCCAGTTTCTACTCATATGTGCCTCTGATGTACGTGCTAAGCCAAGACTCCTAGTTTCCCAATCTACGATTATTTGGGTCCTCTGGATCTACAAAGTGTTATAATTACGTATATCAATATTAAATATATTTTTGTATAAAATCTCAGACTAGTCTCTATAGTGGACTTCTTAATTAATCTTAACTGTATAGTCTGTGTTCCATTTGATATATATGGAGTTACACGTTTTCAATTACCTTGACATAAATTTTCTTTGAAATTAGACATTTTAATATTTTTGTACATATAAAATATGAATCTTAATTCCATTTGTAGAATTATTGGTGAATTGTTGAACTCAGACCAATTGTTGTTTTATTTCTACTTCAAAACAGTTGGGCATCATTCGGTATTTTAATCATATTTCATTCATTTCAAAACCAAATTTAGCTATGTAAATTGCTTCCAAACTAGACACATATACCCATGTTTCTGGAAAATATAAAAGGCTAATTAAAAATACACAAATTTTACATCTGGACTTAGAATCAAACTGTAATTGATGAAACAACTAATATGCCTAGTCTCATATAATCACGTATAGCTCAATCAATACATGGAAGTAAACTATATCCTTTTACAGACAGTTATAATACATAAACAAATACAACTTCTATGTTTTATACTTTTCCAAATTGAGTCTTTAAGGATTCCAAAATCAGCATGCAACCAGACTGTTCTTACTAAATCTATAATCTGGGCAGTTCATACTGTTTTAACAATAATTATCAAAAGAAGCAAAATTTTGTTAAAATGTTTTACATACATATAGAAGACACATAAATATACAAGTTTTGTTCTTTGAGTTGTTTGAAAATACGTCCCTAACAATTTGAAAAATAGGAAGCAAACAGAGTGTTGTCAAGAGTTTCTAAGTTTTCAGAATTACCTTTGGCTTATCTTTGCTTGGATGCTATGATGAAGGTTTTTACAGATATGAGATTATTCTTTGTGTGTGAAGGTTTTTACAGATATGAGATTATTCAGGGCTGGTGTGTGTTTGAACAAAAGAGTTGCAGGAGCTATGTGTGTGTGTTTGGAACAAACCAAAATGATTTACGTAAGAGGTGTGGCCGATTGTCCCTTCCTTTCTTTCTAATTTTTTTTTTCAATCTTCTCTTACAGGTGTTCAGTTGTTTCTAAGGGTATGGACAGCTCACTAATGTTATATACAGCCACATGTCAAATTAAATGAGTGTTTTGGTGGTTTAAGACACCTATACATGCTATTTATCTCTTTAAATTCCATTTCCTCATTTGTTCTTTTTTTAGTCTTTAGTTTATTTTATTTGAAAAAATTTATTTTAAATATTAATCTTATTTATTATCTCCAACCTATTGAACACATATAGAATAATATTTTAACTCTAATTATAGATACAATATCATATTTTTAATCGACACTCGTCACGACTATGTAATTGTATCTAATATTTAATTTTTAATTAATTCATTAAATATTCGTCTTTATATTTTAAATTTTAATTATAAATAAATAAAAAAATATGTGCAAGATATGAATCAATATATATATATATATATGTATGTATGGTTCTTTAGGGTTGGGATGTCAGAATAGGTCCTTGTCTTATTTTTTTTTTTTGATAGCCACGTATTGTCAACAGAAAGATTATTTGTTCAAGTTCTTGAATGGATTGAATGATTCCTATATTGTTTTGAGGTCTCTGATTATCATGATTAGTCCTTTACCAAGTTTATATGAGGCTTATAATATGATTGCAAGAGGAGTCGCAACGTTTGTATACTGTCCTATGTATCAAGTTACCCTATCACTGAAGCTCCATGCTATGGTGGCACAAGTGATTTTTAGAAAGAAAAATTCATATCTATTTTGTAACTATTGTAAGAAAGGTGGACATACCAAAGACAAGTTCTTTAGGTTGGTTGGTTTTCCACCAAATTTTAAGCCTAAGAGACCGGGTGGAGAAATGGTTCCTAGAGTCAATCATGTAGCAGAGGACGATGACACAGAACATGGAGGTTTGCCTCAATTTCCTGGGAATTTTGGCCATTCAACATCTGGTGCTTATTCGGCTTTGCAAAATCTACCACCGGAGAAGGTACAAAGACTGTTGTCATTGCTCGATGAACCTGGAACATCTACAAAACCTCCATCAATCATTACACCTATGGTTCACTCAGTCCAGACTTTTCCTTCGCCATCCTCAACCTCAGGTATAACCTTACAACCTGCTCTTGTTTGCCACTCTTTTACTGCTTTTGCACCTACCTTCAACTCCACATATTGGATTGTAGACACCGGGGCTACAAACCATATAGCCTGTTCTCTGGACATGTTCACTTATAAATTTATTTCTAATCTCCACGTTAATCTGCCAAATGGTTCTAAAGTCGAAGTCTCTCGTATAGGTTCTGTTAAACTTTCTCCAAACCTTGTCTTAGATAGAGTTCTCTTGGTTCCCACTTTCAATTGCAATTAGTGACAGTTAGTAGATTAATTGCCTCTGATCAGCAGCTTTTGATTTTCTCTGCTAAACATTGTTTTATTCAGGATCGAGTTTCAAGGACCACGATTGGATATGCTAGGATCAAAGCTAGTCTATTTTTCCTACAGTTGCAAGGGTCCTTTCCATCATTTCCTGAAGATAGTCCTGTTTATGCAACATCTTCTACGTCATCCTTTGATATTTCGCATTATAGGTTAGGTCATATTGCACGTGATAGAGTTCAACAAATTCACAAAGTAGATAGTAATGTCATAAGTAGTTACGGTATTTGTGAAATCTTCCCTTGGAAAAATAGAATAGACTTCCTTTTCCTATACATTGTTGGAGAATTTTCAATTTATATCTTAGTTGATTTTAGAGAGCCACAGCGACTTAAAATAAATGAAAAAATAATACTAAAAATTTAGAGTGGTTCAACTAATTTTACCTATGTTCACTATATAAGTCTTACCTCTTAGAATTTCTACTATAATAGTGATTGATTCCGGCTCAATCCAACAAAGTCAATACAACGAGGTTAATTCTCGGTTCAACACCTCTAAGGCCCTTACAATATTATTTTCTTTAGATTCACAACAAACATTTACAATGTTTTTTTATAGATTTACAACAAAATTTCCTCATTCTCAATGTGTATACAAAATGGTTATAAAAATTAAAACTTTAAACTAGAATTGAATGTATGAGTTTGATGTTTGAATTTTAATATCTAGTTTGATTTGATGTTTTTAATTGTTGGAATTAATAGAAGTGTTAGCAAAAATTTTGCATATGTTTTTCCACCATATTGTTACCTTCTCTTAATGTATTTGTAGCCTCTTTAAGTAATATGATCGTTGGTAGAGATAAAATAGTCGTTGGAGTTCATTTATAGCAGTTGCAGCATTCTGGACCAAAACATTACTCGAGTGAAGTTTTCTTGCCACTTGAGTGAAGTAGCACATTGATTACTCGAGTGATCATATTTGCTTACTCGAGTGAAACATCCCTTAGATCACTCGAGTGACACTTCTTATTTACTAGAGTGAGCAGCTTTCAACATAGCCATGTCGAAAGTACATTAATATCTTCAAGTGTCTTATTTTGCAACTCTAAGCTTTTCAATGTGTTTAACTTCAAGTCTAGCATTTTATTCATCATCAAAACATAGAAGAATCTTAATGTTGATCACACATAATCCAACATACATGTCAAAAATAGTGTGTTTCCTTTTGAGTTAATTCATGTCGATATTTGGAGGCCATATTCTACACCCTGAATCACTAGTTGTCATTATTTTTTAACCACTGATGAACACATATTTATACGTATTTATGTGCATTAATTTATATTGTTTTGAATACGAATTGAGCGTTTGTCATTAGTTTTGGTACTTCTACGCTTTATATTGTGATTTTCAGGTTAATTGATGTTGTCTTGATGAATCGAAGGAAAACAAGTCGAAACGGGGCTTGAACGATAACATTTGAGGCATTGGGAGTGAGACACCGCCTTGGAATGACAAGACACGTCCGTGGGAGACTTAAGGAAGCAAATCTGTGACACAACTGAGCATCCACAGACAGAATTTGAAGTCCACGGACATGGAAGAGGCCATATAACCCACTGAAAGGAAGAAATCGACGGACATGGACAAGAATTGTTGGACACGGTCAGAGGGGATTTGGACACGGACACAATCTCGTGTCCATGTAGTTGCCAAGCCATGGAGCATTCAAGACACGGACAACAATGAATCACACGGACAAAGGGGCATAGGACACGGACAAAAACCGTGTTCGCGTCTTATGGCAAGTCGCAGATTCTTGTTTTTTTTTAAGCACACGGACAATAGCAGCTTGGGCACGGTCGTGGTCGTGACCGTGTCTTATCTCAGACGCCCTAAATCGCCTATTTAAGTGGGTTTCGACATTCATTCAAAGGGAGCCGACTTGGAGACAGAAAATACATTCGTTAGAGGCCAGAGAACGTGGGAACAAAGGAGAACATCATTGGACATCAAGAACGAAGAGATTTCGCGAAGAATTGAAGGATTCAATCATGGGTTTTCCTTTTCTCTCTAGATTTCTCTTTGATCTTGTTGTATATCACTTTATTGTTATGAACTAATTATATTGTGTACCTAAAATCGATGAACCCTAGGCAGATTATGTGATGTTGGATTATGTTATTAATTAAATTGGTTTATGGATTGCTACTCAATTATGATTTATAATGCGTATTGTTGAATTGATTGTTGCTAGCCTTTCGCTTCCAATATTGTTTCGTGCATGTGTAATCGAGAGATTCTGTGTATGAT
>CAODLS012469570.1:0-12857 GCA_948243855.1 Flueggea neowawraea | reverse complement strand
ATAGTATGGTCACAGTACCACATTTTGATTCATGTTATGTATGTCTATGCTCAGCTTCATGTTTATGCCAGCGAGGCCAGCCACCGGCAAGTAGGGCTTGATTGGCGATTGCACTTGGATTTCCAGGTGAGTTGATAGCAGCTTCAGACATATAGCCTGTGTCTTGAAACTCCTATTATGTTTTATGATGTGCTGAACATGATTATGAAAATAGACTAATCTAAGGATTGGTTAAATGAATAAAATGATTATGTGATTTTTATAATCAACACTATGTTTTATGAAATGGATATATATATGTATTATATATCTTTCCTAGGATTTCAAATGATGAAATGCATGTCTACGATTTATGCTATGCAAGATTATGATTTTGTTTTTATGATACGGGACACCTATGCTACGGGGTCGAAGTAGCCTTTGGTATACCAATGATATATGTACTATGAAATTCCAGCTACCAAGGATGCCGGTAGCCACGTGTTCTGATCCAACACGTGAATTTTTATGATGGTGGCCGAGTCCACATCACCCATGTTATATGGTGTTATGAGCACACCCATGATATATAGTGTCACGAGCACACCCATGATTATGGTCCCTTATCAAAGCTATATGTTTTCACTATGAAACCATATCTTAAGAATTGAAATGATTATTAAGTATGTTTTCATGCTTGCTAGATGCTTTGCTTGCGAATAATTTTGAAATGACTTTCGAAAAGCTATCACTTATAGTATGTATATGTATATGTAAACGTCTATACCTGCATGTGGTATTTTTAACTGTTTTCAAAACAGTCTTTGTGAGGCACGTATGAGGCGGTCTGGAGTGCTTTCCCTCACTGGGCCCTGACCCTCTTTTCTTTCTATGTCTACTGTTGATTTTGTTCCGCAGGTTGACTACTTTTGACTACGACGATGTTTCCGTATTTTGGATACCAGTGAGGTACCATTTGGTTAGTGACGCCCTTTTGATCGGGCTCTTATGTTTATGATGTTAGAGCTCTACAACGGAATATTATCGGGTTATTGAGTTTCTTTTATACTTTGATGTATTTTGATTTATTACGATATTCACATATGTTTTGAATATTTTATTTATGATATATGTTTATTCTATCGTATGTTTTAAATATTAAATGTTTTGATTACATAAATATTTTTAATCAATTGAATTTGGGTAGTAAGTTATGAACCATGAGGCTTATGCGAGATGGGTCGGGCTCCCATAGACGGTTCGCCTCGTACGCCGATCACGAGCTCGCTACAAGTCGTGACAGGAGTAGTAAGTCATCCCTTACTTACATCATTAAGTTCAAATAGATATAATAATAACATGATTATAGCTAAAGATGATAGTTTAAGAAATTACAAGATAAAAGGAGAATATTTCAATGGAACAAAATTTATAGAAGTAAATATTTTAAGAGATACATGTGCTAATGGTAATTATATAAGTCATACACTGTGTAGACAATTACAAAGATATAAGTTAGAAAATGTTCATCAATATACTAATTTTAATGGTGAATTACATGAGATAGACGAAGTCATAGAAACTATATTAAGATTTGTTCAAGAAATAATACCAATAAAATTGTTAATAGAAAATGAAAGTATGAATGATAGAATAGAAATAATGTTAGGAATAACATTTTTAGAAATGGTTAAGGCTTATCAGATAACATCTTACAGATTAAAGATAACATATAATGAAAAATTAATATATATTCCAAAATAACTAGTCCATATAGTATTTATATTCCTATAAGAATTACTTATAAAGATTATAGAACAAAATATTTTGCAGCTTATATAAATAGTGGTTCAGGATCATGTTTATGTAAGCCAGATTGTTTTTCTGTAGAATATCATAAAGAACTCCCTTTAATAAGAGGAAAAGATATTTCTATATAAGCTGCAAAATATTCCGTAGAAAATCAATTGGATACAAATGTGAAGAAATAAAAGAGAGATTGATATAGAAAATGTCTCCTCAATGTCACCCTTGAAAGAGGATCTGTTAGCCTTCAAGCTCTTTCCTTTATTCTTTAAAACTCTAAACTAATGTTCTAAGAAATTAAAAGACAAAAAAAATGTTCATAGAATGATGTGAAAGATCCTAAAGAGCAAATAAGAGTAATATTTATACACTTAACATGATCACAAAACCCTCCAATAAATTTTGTCAAAAATGTCCCTTCATTGTAACTTGGTCCGCACAACTTTCTTTTTTCTGCCGCGCACTTTTCCTTGCCACTGGTAGGGCCACAGTCGTGGCCCCTCTCGGCCTACAAAGGTTGACGATGGTGGTGGCCACAGGCCACGATTTGCAGTCCAATTTTTGCCACGGTCTTCCATCATTTTTTGCCACGGTTTTGAATCATTTTTGCTACGGTCATGGCATTTTCACTTCTGGTCTTGTTGTGCGTGCACTATGGTCATGGCCTTTGGGTGTGGCGTTTTGCCATGACCATGGCGCATTATGTGGGAACGACCATGGTACACTTTATGTTGATTTTTTTCCACTTTTTTTATCATTTTAACTTCTTTTTAAACTATTTTTTTATGCATTTTTCATCACTTTTTTCATATTTTATGTATTTTTATTCATCCTACACATAATGTAAAAAAATATATAAATTCATATATAATTAAATATATAAATTTGTCATACATCAAATTATTTTTTTTATTTTCAAAAACGGTTGAATACTTTTGAAATGATAAGTCGTCCATATGCCAGGAGGGGCAGTTAAAATGCTCAACGAGTTGAAATCAAACTACCCACCATAGGTGGTAGCCTAATGGTAAGACTATGTTCACTAAACTATTGGGTTAAGCTCGAATTCTAAGGAAGAGAGTGTCAACTGCATACACCTACCAGTTCAGCTTTAGGAAATATATAATTGGTTGGTTCTGTAGCAAAGATGCGCATGTGTTGATGAAGAGAGGAAAAACCGCTGGTTTTAGATTGTTTTTGCCCTGAAACACAGAAATATGGATCTCCAAGTCCAATCATTTCCCCTGTTTTTGTCGTTCCTCCTCTTTATGTTAATGCTATTGAGGTTACTGAAGAAATCAAGAACCCAAAACCAGACTTCAAATTTTCCTCCTGGACCATGGAAGCTTCCTGTAATAGGTAACCTTCACCAATTAATTGGTTCTTCACCACATCGATGCATTCATGAACTGGCCAAGAAACACGGTCCTATAATGCACCTCGAACTTGGTGAAGTTAACCATATAATTGTTTCTTCTCCAGAAGTTGCTAAAGAGGTAATGAAAACTCACGACGTCATCTTCGCGCAGAGGCCTTTCCTTCTTGCTGCAGACGTGTTGGCATACAATTCTGTTGACATTGCGTTTGCTCCTTATGGGGATTATTGGAGACAGATGAGGAAGATCTGCACTCTGGAGCTGTTGAGCTCAAAGCGAGTCCAATCTTTAAATCGGTCAGGGGAGAAGAGATATCGAATCTAGTTAGACATATTTCTTATAATACAGGAAGTATGATCAACCTTAGAAAATTGATATGTTCTCTGACATATGGCATCACTGCGAGAGCCGCTTTCGGCGAGAAATGCAAAGATCAAGATGAGTTCATGCCAATGGCGCAACAACTCTTAGATGCAGCAAGTGGGTTTAGCACTGCTGGTGTGTTTCCTTCTGTTAAAATTTTGCACAGGGTTGGTGGGATGTTGTCTAGGCTCGAAAGGTTGCATCAAGAGATGGATAAGATAGTGGAGAAGATTATTAATGCACACAAAGGAAGAAGAAGAGTAAATGCAAAACTTGGTGATGAGAAAGGTGTAATTGATCTTGTGGACGTCCTTCTCGATCTTCAAGATCATGGAGACCTTCAACTCCCATTAGAATCTGACAACATAAAGGCAGTAATTCTGGTGAGTAGTACTTTTTATAGTACCTTAGCTCGAGTAAAATGAGATTTTTGGCATTATAGATTAGATTCTCCTGAATTGTTAACGATCTTGGTTCCAAGTCACTAAACTAATGATCGTTCACTAGTAATCTTCGGATAATTACTGTTGTTTTGAATCCGTGAACCATTAATAATTTCGGCCTAAAGTTTTTGAACCATTAATGATTTACCCTTAAATCCCATTTTTTATTTAAAGTTAGCAGTGGTTAAGGGACAATCTAATTTGTTGACTCGAGATTTGACCTCCTAATTACAATACTGGAATCACATCTCTAGGTAATGTTCAATGATTCTTTCTATGAGCAAAAAGAACTAAATTTTTTTTATCTATATAGCCACTATAAATTCATCAATGTAATTGTTGAATTTCAGAACATGTTCATTGGTGGGGGCGACACTTCGTTTACAACGGTGGAGTGGGCGATGTCTGAGATGCTGAAAACCCCACGAGTGATGAGAAAAGCACAAGAGGTGAGACAAGTGTATGGTAAGAAAGAATTTGTTGATGAATCGTGTTTAAGTGAACTAAATTACTTGAAGTTGGTAATAAAAGAAACACTAAGATTAGACCCTCCTCTTCCAATGCTACTTCCAAGGGAATGTATGGAGAAATGCAAGATTAGTTGTTACCAAATACCTAAAAGTTACAAAGTAATTGTCAACGCTTGGGCAATAGGAAGAGACCCAAATTACTGGAACGAGGCAGATACATTCTTCCCTGAGAGGTTTCTTGATAGTAGTGTTGATTACAGAGGGAATAACTTTGAGTATGTTCCATTTGGTGCTGGAAGGAGAATGTGTCCAGGTATCTCCTTTGGTATGGCTATTGTAGAGGCCACGTTAGCAAATCTTTTGTACCATTTTGATTGGAAACTTGCAGGTGGGATTAAGCCAGAAGATATTGACATGGATGAACTTTTTGGTTCTACTGTTAGAAGAAAGAATTTTCTGAATTTGATTCCTTTTTCATGTAGTCGTCAATAATTCCTTTGTTTCACAACAATCACAAGGGGATATTGATTGGAAAATAATCTCTGTGTCAGGTCTCAAAGTTGTAATAAAATTTTACATGTTTTATTTTGGAAAACAAATTTATAATTATTGAAGTTATTTTAAGGAAATTATTTCTACTTTTATTGTAAGAATTTATTTTTTTTTCAACTTGGCCAAAAAATATGGAGCCATTATGCATCTTCAACTTGGTGAAGTCACCAATATCATCGTTTATTCTCCGGAAACTGCAAAGCAAGTCGTGAAAACACATGATATCATTTTTGCTCACAGACCGTTCATGCTTGCTGCAAGTATTGAACTACTTAATGTCGGTTATCAAAGAAATACTCAGATGGCACCCTCCCTTTCCTCTACTACTTCCGAGAGAATGTAGGGATAAATGTGAGATTAATGGTTATGAGATACCTACCAAATTCAAAGTCGTTGTGAATGCGGGCTATTGGGAGAGATCCAAAACTGTTGGGTTGAAGCTGACAAGTTCATTCCAGAGAGATTTCTCGATGGTTCATTGGATTATAAAGGAACTAGCTTTGAGTTTATTCCATTTGCCACTGGAAAGAGGATGTGTCGAGGAGTGTTGTTTGGTATGGCTAGTGTTGAGTATGCACTCTCAGAATTGCTTTACCATTTTGATTGAAAACTGCCGAGTGAAACCAAGCCCGAAACACTTGATATGGTGGAGTCCTATTCCAATGTTAGTTTTTATTCCACATATTCCCTCCCCAAATACAGTGTAATGGAACCTGTCGGCCTGTGTCACAAAAACAATCATCTTAAAGATTTGATGAAAGTGGCAATTACAAAATTTATTTTAAGGACTGAAATACTTCCAAAATGGTAGTCCATTTTTTTTTAGATGTGCACGATTCACTTTTTATCTATATATATTTGACTTTTCAGAATTTGCACCGAGTCCACTTTTCAGTTGTATTACTCGTAAGCAGTAACAGAGCCATAAGTTTAGTTAATAATTTTGATTAGATAAGAACCGAATTTATTTAGTTAGAATTCTAATTATACAATATATATAATATATATATGTAAATTAAATTAAATATTTAAATACATTTAATAATTATGTAATTATTTTTATACACTCAAACTAAAAAATTATAATTAATTTTAACGTACCGCCATACTAATGGATTATATTTCCAACAAGATGAAATATGTTGATTTTATCAAAATTACCATTAAACAGTCTCTTACTAATTAGAAAATTTATCCATTATATCTTCCTAACTTTGATTGGCTTGTTTCCTCTCTTTAATCTGCATTTTCTTCTGTAATTTTATTACATCTCTCTCATGAACCTTTGTGCACATCATAAATGAGAAATAGAAGCCCAGTCGAATCCAGATAAAGAAAAATAAACACAAAAACAAATAAAGAAAAGCCAATATCAAGAAAAGATACATGAAAGAAACAAAGAAAGCAACTGAATCACTTGACATACAACTCATGGTGGGCACCTTCAATGGCAGAAACTAAGTCAGGAGCTCCGAGTGGCGGAGCCGACATCAGGGGCCTGGTCCTAATGTGGCTCCGCCACTGCTCGTGCACCACATCTAAAATATTATTTTTATATCTACAAATAATGCAAGAAGTTTTCAGTTCTCGACCCCATAAAACTATATAATCTGATGCTCTTGTCTCGACTGGATAACGAGATACGTGGTTAAGAGACTGCCACATACGCTCTTGATTAGCAATTTATACATAATTGTGTTTGAGGGATCTACTATAAAAAAACGACACATACATCTTCTAAATTATATATTTTTATTAAATCACTTATTTATAAATTTTTACAAAAATTATAATTAATATAGACTAATTATAACCCTAAAATCTATTTAAAATAATAAAACAAGACCCATTTTACATCCACTCATATTTATTATGATAATTTCAACATATCACAAAAAAAAATCATTGAACTCAATATATATATATATATATATATATATATATATTATCTTCAAAATACTTGTAGCTTAAATAGTAGACAAAGCTCTCATGTATACACAGGGAATAGGATATTGTATTGTCAGAATGGAATACACATTCCCTTCATTTCCAATTCTTTCAACCTTCATCCTCTTCGTTATCATGGCGTTGAGGATATGGAGGAAATCCAAAGTTTCCAATGCTGCATCTCATAGAAACCTCCCACCAGGACCATGGAAGCTGCCGGTTATGGGAAGCATTCATCATTTGATGGGTTCTAATTTACCTCATCATCGCTTAAGAGATTTGGCCAAAATATATGGGGCTATTATGCATCTTCAACTTGGTGAAGTTACCAACATCATCATTTCTTCTCCGGAAATTGCAAAACAAGTCTTGAGAACCCATGGTGTCATTTTTGCTCAAAGGCCCTTCATGGTTGCTGCAAGTATTATAACCTACAATTACACAGATATTGCATTTTCACCATATGGAGATTACTGGAGACAATTGCGAAAAATTTGCACGACAGAGCTGCTAACTCCGAGACGTGTTCAATCTTTCAGGTCTATAAGGGAAGTAGAGATATCAAATCTCATTAAGAACATTAATCTTGGTTCAGAATCACCCATCAATTTAACGAGTATGATACATTCTTTAAACTATTCCATCATTTCAAGAGCCGCGTTTGGTAAGATATGGAATGGTCAAGAAGTGTTCATTCCTCTGATGAAGAGAATTATTGGTTCCCTGGGAGGTTTCAGTCTTGCCGATCTGTATCCTTCTGTGAAGTGGCTCCATCACATTAGTGGGTTAAGGCTAGTAGAGGAGATACATCGAGAAATGGATAAGATACTGGAGGATATCATTAATGAACATAGAAGAAAAAATTCAGTAGTTAAAGTTGAATCTGACAATGAAGAACAAGATTTTGTAGATGTTCTCCTAGATTTTCAGAGCCTTGGAGACTTGCAATTCCCAATGCCAATCAACAATATCAAAGCGGTCATACTTGTAAGTATTTCTAGCTTTCAACAATTAATTCCGTCTATTCTATTTTCTATTTTTCAAAAACAGAGCAAAGTTTTTGCAAATTTGGTGTCGGAGAAATGACAAGTCCCAAGTGTGATTGTCTCTCCACCGAGACACATGACTCTATTTAGGAAGTTAATAAGACTGAATTTTTCAAAATTTGGTGTCGGAGAAATGACTAGACATGATCGTCATTCAAATTTTAGACACCTCACCAGCCTACGTGTTTGTCCACACCGCATAAAAATGAAAATCAAAGCTGAAACCTAACCTAATCTAACCACTAAACTTACCCAACCAACCCGTATTCTTCTTCTCTAGGTACCTAGCAATTTATGGTGAGGCAATTGTTGTTCTCAGGACATCCACAATATTTATATTTATTTTGGATATATTTGTCCTGTATCAATTTTTTATTAAATTATTTTTTTATTATTATATTTTTCTTTAAATTTTATCATGATATACACAATCACTTCATTTCTCATTTAATTTATTTATAACATACAATTCACAATAAATATATTTATTTAACATATTAATTTTAGAACATCTCTAATGCATTAACTCATTTTAGGATTGATGAGTCTACCACATCAGCAATATATTAATTCTTCACTCAACAAACTATCAATCTCTAATAGTTAACCTCTCATTATACTCTAATATGATACTCACAATCACTTTACTCATTGTTTTATTTATCTATAACATCTAAACTATAATAAAAATATTTATTTGACATAAATATTTTGTGACTTAATATTTGAGTTAAAAATATTATTTAGAAATTATAGTACATAATATTTATTTTAATAATTATTTAATTGAATATTTAAAAATAATAATTTTAATAAAATAAAATTGAGTAAAGTGACAAAGAATAGAGAAAATTAAAGTTGTAAGAAGGTTAAGAATATAATATTTATAGATAAAAAAAGAAAAAAAAAAAGACAAACAAAGGCTTAATGAAAAAAAAATGTGCATTGGGTTTTGTGGGGGGAGGTTGGCCACATCAACACTTAGTGCTGCAGTAACCGAGCACTACAAATACTCTTATATTTTTATGTAAAATAAATTATATTTTTAAAATTTTATTTTAAATTATTTTGGATAAATTTTTTATGAAAATTTTGTGGAAATAATAATTTCTACAAATTAGTGATGAGTGAGTAAATATTTTTAAAAAATCGTGTTTTAAAAAATAACTACATTCCAAGTCCAAAAACAATAAAATACATTAAGCAAATGATTACAAATTCATTAAGCAAATGATTGACGAAATAAGACATTTAAATACAACACCCTAAATTACATTAATTCATGCCATGTTTTTTCTTGACAATATCATAAAAAAAAAACTTAATGCCTCTAATGGTCATTTGACCATTGGAGCAATTTTTTAAAAAATAAAAATAAAAAAAGAACATATTTTTTCAGTTGTCCCTTAGGGTCCACCTGAACCACCTCTTATGCAGCTGGTGCAAACCAACCGCATAAGAGGAGCATTCTCTCCCCTATACTGACGAGGACTGAATGATTTATCATTTAGTCCACATCTCATCGAGTCCCTGTTTTGGTCACCCTGATAAGCAGAAAATAGTAGATGAGGAAGTCAACAAGTTGCTGAAGGTGAGGTTCATTCGAGAAGTCCACTATCCATATTGGTTAGCCAACGTAGTCATGGTGGAAAAGGTCAATGGACAATGGAGGATGTACATGGACTTCACCGACTTGAATAAGGCATGCCCCAAAGACTCCTACCCACTACCGAGGTTGACAAGATTGTGTATTAGACCTTCAAGTATGAGCTTTTTAGTCTTATGGATGTATGCTCTGGGTTTTATTAGATTATGATGCATCCAGAAAATGAGGAGAAGATCACATTCATCATAGAGGATAATACTTATTGCTACAAAGTCATGCCATTCGACTTAAAGAACGCAGGTGCAACTTATTAGCGGATGGTCAACATGGTGTTTAAAGAACTACTAGGAAAGTTAATGGATGCTTATATTGACGACATGGTCATCAAAAGTAGGAACGGAAAATCTCATGTTGAGCGTCTGTCAACTGTATTTGTAGTCCTGAGAAAGTACAACATGAGGCTGAACCCGACCAAGTGCTCATTCGAAGTATAGTTAGGTAAGTTCCTTAGTTATATGATCACCTAGCAGGGGATTAATGCAAACTCAAATAAGGTCCAAGCCATCCTAAACATGAAGTCACCTATTGTAGTAAAAAAAAAGTGCAACAACTCATCAGGAGGCTTGTTACCTTGAATCAGTTCTTATCGAAGTTCGTAGAGAAGAGCTTACCCTTCTTCAAGACCTTGGGAGCAAGAAGGTAGTTTGAGTACACCAAGGAGTTTCAAAAATCCTTCGAGGATCTCAAGAAGTACTTGCGGGAAGTATATCTTCTAATGAGACTGTAAGTTGGGGAGCAATTGTGTATGTACCTTGGAGTAAGTGAGGCAGCAACTAACGTGGTGTTATTAAGGAAGGATGGAATGGTGGACAAGCCCATTTACTATGTCAGTAGGGTATTGCGCAATACCGAGCCACAGTGCCTAGGGGTAAAGAAAGTAGCTTCATCTTTGGTGATGGCTTTTAAAAAGCTTAATCCCTATTTCTAAGTGCACACCATTAAGGTCCTAACCAATCAACCGTTTCGCCAAATACTCCAAAAATCTAATTACTAGGGAAGGCTGACCAAGTGGGCGATAGAGTTGAGTCGGTCGACATCCACTTTAAACCTCGATAGGCTATTAAGGGCCATGCTTTAGCTGATTTTATTATGGAGTATGCTTTTGGTGAATCGAAGGAAGAGAATAAGGTGAAGGAATGGACGTTGTTTGTGGATGGATGTCACGACCCGTTTCCGGACCACGACCGGCATACGAGGCGAACTTTCTATCGAAGCCCATACCATCCCATACAAGCCTTAGAGATAGAATTCACACTCAAAACTATAACGAACAAATTTAAAATCGTTTGAGAATAATTAAAACCATTTAATGCAAATAGATAAATAGAAATCCAAATTTCTTGAAAACATAAATTTTCTTAACATAATAGTAATAATAATAAATAATTTAAGTGTTTAAAACATAACAAATACGGAATAAATATGCAAAATCGTACACCCACAAGTATCCCAGTGTGGAGCAGCTATAAATACCAACACTAGGCCCTAACAAAATAGCATAACTACAACTTCATAATGCCTCACCGGGTATAGGGTTGCTGAAGATCACAATCAATAAAATCACCTGAAAGATAGAATCAACAGGGACAAAATAAAAAGAAGGGAATAAGAATCTAGTGAGGAAGGATACTCTAGAATGCCTAATACGTGCCTCAGAAAGACAGTTTTGAAAACGTTTTAGAAAATATCACATGCACGTGTATACCCAAATACTGATAGTATACACTTGTATACATACAAATAATAGATCAGAAATTCGTTTTCAAAACGTTTGCACCAATAGCAAATAACACACAGTCATGCAAAATGACCAAATTCCAAAGAACGAAAAAAAATCATGCTGCAAGCATATATACAAAGTCATATAACAAAGGTTTTGGCAAAACCAAACAGAGCTGATGATCATTGATCATACAACCATTTTATATTAAAGCGGCTCCAACCATATTAGATCAAATAGACTAGCAACCTCAAGAGTCCAAACAAAACCCAACTCAAGAGGGCTAATAGTTGACAGCCTTAGGGGCTCAAAATAGTACTCTGTCCACCCTAAAGGTCTCAAGGCTGTGATAGCATTGTAGCCCACGCGCTCCAGCAGGATATACCCGGTTAGATTACAGTATAATAATACTACAGGAAAATGAGTAGCAACACAGAGTCATTGAATCTGGAAAAAACCATAGTATCGCAAAAATGATCATAAGGGACTAAAACACAGTCAAATTCGATCATGGACTCCTGCCATTGATCAAAGTCAAATCATATGTGGACCCCACCATTTATCACGAGGTGTTATGGACCCGCCACTAATGGTGATGAGGACTCTGCCTCTATCAATATCAAATCATGTGCCTCATCAGGACAACATGTCTATCGATAACCCTGGTAGCTGGGCTATCAATATCAAATCATATGCCTCGTTAGGACAACATGGCTGCCGACAACCCTGGTAGCTAGGCTATATCAAGCATTAGTATACCAAAGACTACGTACCTCGTAGCATCGACGTCCCGTCTCCAAAACACACACACACATATATATATAAACATAAATCGTATTATCAAATCCAAAAATCAAACGGTCATGCGACCGAGTAGAAGAGTCATAGGCTATATGTCTGAAGAGACACAGATTTACATGCTATAGTGATATCACAACAAAAGCATATAAGTAGAACATACACAACCTATGTGTATGAAGCTGCCATCCACTTACTTAGATGCCGAGTGCCACGACCCATAGTCGGGCCCGTGACCAGCATACGAGGCGGACAGTCTGTGGGAGCCCGATCCATCCCGCACAAGCCTTTGTGATCAGACATACTACCCATTTTATCCAATTACACATTTTAATTATAAGAACGTTTATAATTAAAAGTAAACCATATATATATATATATATATATATATATATATAACAAAATATTAATAGAGTTATAGCATCATCAGGGTTATCCCAAAATACAACAGTGTAGCCCAATACTCCAACAATAGTCAAATGTGGAGCTCTATAACATAGAAAAGTCGAGTCCCGAACGAGGGCACTCACAATATCCAAAAGCATCTCACTAGGTCTGAGAGGTGGATCAGATACTGAACGTCCAAAATGTCACCTGCGAACAAAGGTTAACATAGACAACAAAAGAAAAAGGTGTAAGATTCCCTAATGAGGAAACAACATGTCAGACAGCCTCATACGCACCTCACAAA